>JAJAGP010001808.1:0-157214 GCA_025084515.1 Ancistrus triradiatus | reverse complement strand
GAATGTTATTTAGGGATTCCACCACTAGTAGTGCGGCATAACACAAAAAAATTAACTGGGGATAGTATGGTGCTTTCAAAAGAGCTTTATGTTGTGGAAAAGCACAAGTTAGAATAATTATACACAACATTTAACTATCAATCAGAGTACAGTTTATAGAATTATTAAGAATTGTAAAGTGTATGGAACCACCAACACCTTGCCAGACTGGATGACAGAGCCAGGAGATCAGGGAAAATTGGCCTGTATGGCATTTAGGCAAGAAAGACACCTTCTCAGTGTTCCATACTGAGTTTCATTTTTGCTTCTGATGCCATGTAGCTAAAGATTTTATAGTGAGATGAGACCAAGACCGGACACAGGATGTCTCTTAAGTAAGTCACACTTTAACATTGTTAATAAGCTTACGTGTGTTGATGTTTGTTGCATCACCTATGTGGCTCACATCTGAAAACAGCCTCTTATGATGGTTGATGAGTAAAAATTTTCTAAATGTGGGATTTGCATTACAGAGACACAAGTCAGGACAGAAGGGAAAATCGATGCTGCTAAGTACACCCAAATTCTTGAGGAATACTCTTGCTCACTGATAGACAGCTAGAGATGGAAAGGTGGTTTGACAACGACCCTAAACACACCGCATTTTAAAAATAAATAAATATTTCAGATCCCTGAACTAATTTGACAGAAAATCTAAGGATATTCTTAAAGAGAATAGTCCATTGCCACTCACTATGGAATTTTGACTTTTGACTACTGGTCGAAAGTTTTAGAATACCCCCATTTTTAAATTTTATTGATGTTTAAGCAGATACCACTACTTTCCACTGAATAGCCTGAAATCGTACTAAGGTCATTGGTAAACAGAGATAAAAAAAAGTTTAGAACTTATTATAGTTAGAAAAACTGAAATAATGTACATTTCAGTGTTACAGTGGTACCTCGATTCTCGTTGTTAATTAATTCCATTAAGGTACTGGACTATGGACCAGAAGGTCCAGGGTTCAAATCCCACCTCTGCCAAGCTGCCACTGTTGGGTCCTTGAGCAAGGCCCTTAAACCACAATTGCTTGGATTGTAAGATTGTACCAATTGTAAGTCGCTCTTTATAAGGGCGTCTGCTAAATGCAAATGCAAATAATGTCAATTGAAATAATCCGTTCCAGTCCTCCAGAAATTCATTAGGCATTATATGCATTAATGGAGTTGTATTGTTCAGGTGCTCCCTTATTTATGATTGGAATATGTTTAGACAAATCCATCATAAGTTAAATGTATCATGAACTGAGGAGTTTAACAAGTATTTGGTAGAGCAGTCTATATTGCATCATAGCTGAGATATGGAAATTATACTGTTAATATTTAAAAGTTGGCCAAAATCACTAAGACAAACCTTATTTTATATTAATATGTTGAAAAATCTCATGTAAGTTAGTGAGTAATGGATTGAAAATGAAAGCAAAACATTTATTCTATTGATGAACTCCGGGTGCTAGCATAGCTGCTAAGCTAACAGCAGCCTGTGTTCTGTAGCATTCAATTTCTGTTTTGCTTTTGGTTGGCTCTTATAAACTAACCTTTTTAGGATCCATGGAGACTTATGTGCACTAAGAATACTGTACTGTAGATGTAAGAAATAAAGAAAAACACGATAAAAATAGCTGAGATCTTCTCTGAGGGCTGTTGTGAACCGGAATCATGTGTATTGAATCATGACTATTAAATCATGAGTCTTGAACTGAGTTTCGGCTGAAACAATTCATACAAGTAAGCAAGTGCATTGATTACCGAGCTAACGGCAAGAACCGAGACAAATTTTTCATAGTACATGGAGACATTAATCTGTGTAAATATAAAGAAAAACAGGAAAAAAAGGAGCTTTAAAACTTATGTCAGTGTACCCTCAACCAATTCTGCAACTAAGAATAGACAAATATTCCCCAGTCTATTTGTCAAAGCTGGTAGAGACATAAACTGCTTAATTTCTATAATTAAAGCAAAAGCATAAATGAACTTTTTCTGCTTACTTGAATGTTCATTCACTCATTCATTCATTTTCATATGCGCCAAATCCAGTTCAGGTTTGCGGGAAGCCAGGACTTAACGGCAGCATTAGACTGGGTGTCAGTCTGTCATATTGCACATGTGCGCACACACACACACACACATACTCACTCACAGTACGACACGTATAAAGACACTATTAGACCTAATCAATGTCTTTGGAAGTTGTGAGGAAACCCACAACATGTAAACTCCAGACAGGTGGAGTCCAGCCAGGTGTCAAACCAGGGACCTCTAAAGCTGCGAGGTAAAAGGCCAAAACCTTGTGCCAACCTCTATTTGAATGCTGAAATGCAACATTTGTAAACAGTTAGAAAAATATTTTTTATTGGGTTTTGATTTCAGACAGAAAGTGACAATTTCAAAGGGATATGATTTCCTATAGACACTGTAATTGCCATCATTCTACACTCAGTAATCCATAATGACAACATTAAAACATGTTTTTAGAAATCTTTTCAAATGTATTAAAAATCAAAAATGGAAATCTCTCATTTACAAAGTATTTAGAACCTTAATTCAGTACTTTGCAGAAGCCCAATTGGCAGCAATTACAGCTTTGATTCTTTGCGTCTTTTGCGCTTCTGGATTTGGCTGGTTTATCCCATCCTTCCAGGCAGATCCTCTCATGCTCTGTCAGATTGGATGGGATTAAATTTTGCAAACAATAAAGTGTGCAAAAAGTGAAGAGGTCTGTATACTTCCTAAATTCGGGGTGGTATCCGATAGGCTTCAGTTTGCAATTATGTATAGTAGACAAATGTAGTAAAATGACATGGTAGGTACAAACACACGTACCTGTGATTTATATACAGTGGCGCTTGAAAGTTTGTGAACCCTTTAGAATTTTCTATATGCATAAATATGACCTAAAACATTATCAGATTTTCACACAAGCCCTAAACGTAGATAAATGAAAGAAAAATATTGTACTTGGTCATTTATTTATTGAGGAAAATGATCCAATGTTACATTTTACTGAGTGGCAAAAGTATGTGACCCTTTGCTTTCAGTATCTGGTGTGACCCCCAGTGCAGCAATAACTGCAACTAAATGTTTCCTGTAACTGTTGATCAGTCCTGCACACTGGCTTGGAGGAATTTTAGCCCATTCCTCTGTACAGAACAGCTTCAACTCTGGGATGTTGGTGGGTTTCCTCACATTAACTGCTCGCTTCAGGTCCTTCCACAACATTGTCATTGGATTGAGGCCAGGACTTTGACTTGGCCATTCCAAAACATTAACTTTATTCTTCTTTAACCATTCTTTGGTAGAACATCTTGTGTGCTTAGGGTCATTGTTTTGCACCTTCTCTTGATATTCAGTTCATGGACAGATGTCCTGACATTTTCCTTTAGAATTCTCTGATATGCCTTCAGTTGCTTAGAAGTTACCCGGGGGTTTGTGACCTCACCAACTATTACACGCCTTGCTCTTGCAGTGATCTTTGTTGGTCGACCACTCCTGGGAAGGGTAACAATGCTCTTGAATTTGATCCATTTGTATACAATCTGTCTGACTGTGGATTGGTGGAGTCCAAATTCTTTAGAGATGGTTTTGTAACTTTATCCAGCCTATGATACACTTCCACAAACGTGTTGTGAAGAGCAGACTTTGATAGATACCTATTCTGTAAATAAAACAGGGTGCCCACTAACACCTGATTGTCATCCCATTGACTGAAAACACTTGACTCTAATTTCACCTTCAAAGTAACTGCTAATTGTAGAGGTTCACACTAGAGGCCACTCAGTAATATGTAATATTGGATCATTTTCCTTAATAAATAAGTTACCAAGTATAATATTTTGTCTCATTTGTTTAACTGGGTTCTCTTTATCTACTTTTAGGACTTGTGTGAAAATCTGATTATGGTTTAGGTCATATTTATGCAGAAATACAGAAAATTCTAAAGGGTTCACAAACTTTCAAGCAGCACTGTATATACAGTGGGGCAAAAAAGTATTTAGTCAGCCACTGATTGTGCAAGTTCTCCTACATAGAAAGATGAGAGACGTCTGTAATTTTCAAACTTCAGCTATGAGAGACAAAATGAGAAAAAAACCCCAGGAAATCACATTGTAGGATTTTTAAAGAATTTAATTGTAAATCAAGCTGGTAAATAAGTACTTGGTCGCCCACAAACAAGAAATATTTTTGGCTCTCACAGACCTGTAACTTCTTTAAGAAGCTCTTGTCCTCCACTTGTTACCTATATTAATGACACCTGTTTTACCTTGTTTTCTGTATAAAAGACACCTGTCCACAGCCTGAAACGGTCAGACTAAAAACTCAAATATGGCCAAGACGAAAGAGCTGTCGAAGGTGTCACGACGGGGGCCGACTGGCAAATAGGAAACGACTGCAGGTTCAATGGTTATGACCATTTTTAATACTTAAGAAAGGGACAGAGGCTTTAACAGCCAAACCTGACTAACACTGAGGATAACCACAAAGCAATAGCAGGTTTAACCCACTTAATAAAGGCAATAACGGGCCTAAACCACGCAACCAAAGCACTAACAGGTTTAAACCGCGTTACAGGAGCAATGGCGGGCTTTAACCGCTTTACAGAAGCACTAACTGGTTTAAACCGCATTACAGAAGCAATATCGGGCTTTAACTGCTTAACTGAAGCACGAACAGGTTTACACAGCGTTACAGAAGCAATATCGGGCTTTAACCGCTTAACTGAAGCACTAACAGGTTTACACCACATTACAGGAGCAATAGTGGGCTTTAATCGCTTAACAGAAGCGTTAGTGAACTCAAACGGTTTAACAGAAACAATCGCGATCTTACCGTGTAATGAAACAAAACTCCAAAAGACCCGAAAGGTACCAGTGAAAATGCGAAGGACGTTCGCCGAAACCGTCGTAGCAGTCAAAAGGTCTAAGGACCAAGAAATACCCCGCACCGTGGGAGAGCAAGGGCCTTCCCTAAATACAGCACAGAACAGCTGAAAGCAATCTTTGCAAGTGCCCTAGCTTCTCCCTCAGTTGCTCAACAGTCCGGCGGGGCATAGCAACAGTCTTGCCTGGATCGCCCCCTAGTGAGTGGGAAAGACAACGCAAGTTCAGTCTCTGGTGATCCGTGACATAAGGAACCCGAGTCGAAGCCAGGGCGCCTTAACGATGGGCCCCTCGGACCCCACTGTCCTATCTGGGGGCTTCCTCTCTGGGCGGAGCCTGGGGGGAACGCGGCAAACAAACAGTGTACAGACACCATGGCCTTCCTCCAATAAACGGCCTCTCTGGAACACACAGTCTCATGCTGGGGCTCTCGGGGACCAACGGTCTCCAGCAAGACCTCCCTCGAACTCTCAGTCTCCAGCACAGACGCCCTCGGTCCCGGCACAGGAATTCTTGCCCTCGGCACGGTTACTGGATCTGTCTCCCTAGGTGCTGGCACAGGAACCCTTGCCCTCGGCATGTCTACAGGATCAGTTGCCCTCGGCACAGCTACTGGATCTGTCGCCCTCGGTGCTGGCACAGGAACCCTTGCTCTCGGCACGGCTACTGGATCTGTCACCCTCGGTGCTGGCACAGGTCCTGAAACAGACAACCTCGGCACTGGAACCAACACCCTTGGTGCTGGAACAGGAATCCTTGCCCTCGGCACGGCTACTGGATCAGTCACCCTTGGCACGGCTACTGGATCTGTTGTCCTCGGTGCTGGCACAGGTCCTGAAACAGACAATCTCGACACTGGAATCAACACCCTCGGTGCTGGAACAGGAGCAGACCTCCTCGGCGCTGGATCTGGAGCAGACCTCCTCGGCGCTGGATCTGGAGCAGACCCCATTCGCTGGCACAAGAACTGACGATACTGTCTAGTAGGTGCGAATGTCCATGGCACGGCTAACACATCGGATGCATGGCCAATGTGGTCCACAGAGGGGCTAACATGTTCAAAAACACCGCAACAAGAAGCTATCCGTACAGTAACTGAGCTAGCGAATTCAGAAACACAGACTTTTGACGCTATCGGCTCATTTACGGAGGTAGCGTGTTCAGAAACACCATGACGAGACGCTATCGGCTCAACAACTGAGCTAGCGAATACAGAATTACCACGACGAGATGCTATCGGCTCGACAACTGAGATAGGGAATACTGAGACACCATGACGAGAAGCTATCGGCTCAACAACTGAGCAAGCGAGTACAGAAACACCACAACGACATGCTATTGGCTCAACAACTGAGCTAGCGAGTTCAGAAACAGGACAACGAGAAGCTATCTGCTCAATAACTGAGTTAGCTTGTTCAGAAACACACATCTTTGACACTATTGGCTCATTTACGGAGCTAGTTTGTTCAGAAATACCACGACGAAATGCTGTCGGCTCAATAACTGAGCTAGCTTGTTCCAAAACACCAACATCCACCGCTATCGGCTCTAATATTGAGCTAGCATGGTCAACAATACCAATATCCACCACTATCTGCTCTAATACTGAGCTAGCGTGGTCCGAAACACCAATACCCACCGCTATCGACTCTACAACTGAGCTAGCGTGGTTCGAAACCCCAATATCCACCGCTATCGAACCTGGTGTCCGTAAAACCCCGTGGGGTTCCAACCCCGTGGGGTTCCAGCTCCTCTAAAAATTCCCCCACAGTTCCAGCCTTGAACACCGGTCATACCAGGGTGGCCCAACGTAGGGCTTCACCGGTAAGGTGAAGAAAAACGAACAATACTTTAACATATTCAGTATCAAAAGAGAACTTCTCAAAGTACTGAACACACTGGTTAATAAACGGCCGGCAAAAGGCTGGATTACCGTTAAAGCGTTCGGGGAAAAACGAGGAATTGCGACAATTGCGACCTTACCGCGTAACGAAACAAAACTCCAAAAGACCTGAAAGGTACCAATGAAAATGCAAAGGACGTTCGCCGAAACCACCGTAGCAATCAAAAGGTCTAAGGACCAAGAAATAACCCGCACCATGGGAGAGCTAGGCCCTTGCCTAAATACAGCACAGAACAGCTGAAAGCAATCTCTGCAAGTGCCCTAGCTTCTCCCTCAGTTGCTCAACAGTCCGGCGGGGCATAGCAACAGTCTTGTCCGGATCGCCCCCTAGTGAGTGGGAAAGACAACGCAAGTTCAGTCTCTGGCGATCCGTGACAGAAGGACACCAGGAGGAAAATGCACCAGACCTGGGAAGAGTGAATTCTCAATATAGTAAAGCAGGTTGGTGTGAATAAATCAACTGGTGGGAGCATCTGTAAAGCAAACGGAAGACATACAAGAACCGTTGATAATCTCACTCGATCTGGGGCCCCACTCAAGATCTCATCCCGTGGGGTCAAAATAATCATGAGAACGGTGAGCAAAAATTCCCAGAACTACATGGAGGGACCCTGATGAATGACCTGCAGAGAGCTGGGAAAGCAAAGTAACAAAGGCTACCATCAGTAACACACTACTTCCGAGAAGGGACTCAGATCCTGCAGTGCCAGGCGTGTCCCCATGCTTAAGCCAGTACATGTCCAGCCCTTCTGAAGTTTGCCAGAGAGCATATGGATGAATCAAGATGATGGATTGGGGAGAATATGTGGTCAGATGACACCAAAATAGAACTTTTTGGTAAATCTCAACTCATTGGTGTTTGGAGGAAGAAGAATGCTGATTTGCATCCCAAAAACACCATACCTACTGTGAAGCATGGAGGTGGAAATATCATGATTTGGGTCTGTTTTTTCTGCAAAGGGGGCTGGATGACTGATCCGTGTTAAGGGAAGAATGAATGGGGTCATGTATCATGAGATTTTAAGCCAAAACCCCACCTTCCATCAGTGAGAGCATTAAAAGATGGAACGTGGCTGGGTCTTCCAGCGTGACAATGAGTCCAAACACATAAACCGCTCGGGCAATGAAGGAGTGGCTCCGTAAAAAGCAATTTTCAAGGTCCTGGAGTGGCCTAGCCAGTCTCCAGACCTCAACCCCATAGAAAAATTTGTGGAAGGGAGTTGAAAGTCCAAAACATCACTGCTCTAGAGGAGATCTGCATGGAGGAATGGGCCAAAATATCAGCTACAGTGTGTGCAAACCTGGTGAAGACTTACAGGAAACGTTTGACATCTGTCATTGCCAACAAAGGTTATGTTACAAAGTACTGAGTTGAACTTTTGTTATTGACCAAATACATATTTTCCACCATAATTTACAATTAAATTCTTTAAAAAATCCTACATCCCAGCTGCAGCAAAACAGGCCCAAACCATGATACTACCACCACGTTTCACAGATGGGATAAGGTTCTTATGCTGGAATGCAGTGTTTTCTTTTCTCCAAACATAACGCTTTTCTTGTAAATCAAAAAGTTCTATTTCTCATTTCTCATTTAAACCAAAAAGTTCTATGGTCTCATCTGTCCACAACATATTCTTCCAATAGCATTCTGGCTTGTCCGCGTGATCTTTAGCAAACTGCAGATAAACAGCAATGTTTTTTTTGGAGAGCAGTGGCTTTCTCCTTGCAACCCTGCCTTGCACACCGTTGTTATTCAGTGTTCTTCTGATGGTGGACTCATGAACATTAACGTTAGCCAATGTGAGAGAGGCCTTCAGTTGCTTAGAAGTTACTCTGGGCTTCTTTGTGACCTCGCCAACTATTACATGCCTTGCTCTTGGAGTGATTTTTGTTGTCGACCACTCCTGGGAGAGAGTAACAGTGGTTTTGAATTTACTCCATTTGTACACAGTCTGTCTGAATGTGGATTGGTGGAGTCCAAACTCTTTAGAGATGGTTTGTAACTTTATCCAGCGTGATAAGTATCAACAACTCTTTTTCTGAGGTCCTCAGAAATCTCCTTTGTTTGTGCCATGATAAACTTCTACAAACATGTGTTGTGAAGAGCTGACTTTGATAGATCCTTGTTCATTGAATAAAACAGGGTGCCCACTCACACCTGATTGTCATCTCATTGATTGAAAACACCTGATTCTAATTTCACCTTCAAAGTAACTGCTAATCCTATAGGTTCACATACTTTTGCCACTCACTAATGTGTAATATTGGATCATTTTAAAATAAATAAATGACCAAGTATAATATCTTTCTTTCATTTGTTTAACTGGGTTCTTTTTATCTACTTTTAGGGCGTGTGTGAAAATCTGATGATGTTTTAGGTCATATTTATGCAGAAATATAGAAAATTCTAAAGGGTTCACAAACTTTCAAGCGCCATTGTATATAAATCACAGGTATGTGTGCTTGTACCATGTCATGATCATTTTACTACATTTGTCTACTATACATAATTGCAAACTGAAGCCTATCGGATACCACCCCGAATTTAGGAAGTATACACGCCTCTTCACTTTTCACGTGCTTGTGGGATAGTGAATTAGACCTAAATTCACTTGAATTATTTAATTTATTTATTCATTTTTGTTTACTCATTTAGCCCTATTTATCCCGGTCAGAGCTGTGGAGAGTGAGTCTGGAGACTATCATGGAGTTCACATGCATACCCTGTCGGAGGCACCAGTCCATCACAGAGATCTTGGAAGGGCCTTCCTCAGACATGGCCAATGATGCGTCTGTATGATGCCCAAGCCTCCCAGAATTCTGGGCCACACTCTTGGAAGGATAGTGAATTGCTGCATTGACACTATCATGATGGTGTATGTCATGACATAATAATCTTAATGATATTTATACTGTTTTTACCGATTTTTTCTGACCTCTGGGATCATCACAGTGGTCAATTTTAATTCTAGTTACTATTGTAGACAATACCATTATTTTGTTAAGGGGTGATCAGAGATCCCACCGGCAATTTTAATTGGAACCCAGGGTGCACATCCAAAGACGGACAAACCAGCGAGGGTATAAGATAAAGTATAATTTATTAAACAGAATAACAAGGTTAACTGAATTATGTAATCATACTTGACTTGCAATGGAAGAACGAGTGCGGGTGCCGGCAATTAAAGTCCAGGAAGCCGGCACTTGAATCGACCAAGGAGCGTGAGTGTAAACAAGAGTGTGGCGGCTGGCGGGAGAGAGCATCTGACATCGTAATTGGCCTTCGCAGGCATGAGGCGCCGGGAGAAAAATGCGCAGGGCTGGAGTTTATTGTCTGGGATCACACGTTGGAAGAGGACAGTGCCCACTCCAAGGTCCGATGTGTCCACCTCCACCATGAACTGCTTACTTGGGTCTGGCTGAACCAGGACGGGGGTTGACGGTGAACAGTTCCTTGAGTCTGTCGGAAGGCCTTTCTCCTCGGACCTCAGGTGTCCACCTGAAGAGAGACTTGGTGGAGGTGGAGTTGGGTGAGGGGCACCGCCACCTTGCTGTAGTCCTTGATGAAACCACCAGTAGAAGATTGCGAAGCCCAGAAAGCATTGCAGCATTCCTCCCTCCGCCCTGGAGGAAGGGCCACTCTGCCGACTGACCTTGCATCTTTGCTGGGTCCGCTTTGATGCACCATCTCTGAATAATAAAGCCAAGGAAGACTATGGTTCTTATGTGAAAGTTGCACTTCTCGGGCTTTGATATAGAGCTTTTTTTTTTTTTTTCCAAAAGTTGGGTCAAAACTGGGTGGACATGCCCTAATGTGCTCCTCCCTCAAGACTGGGAAAAAAATTGAATATTTGTCAAAGTAAACAAAAAAAAAACAAAGCAATTCAAAATAGTCTCTCAGGACATCATTTGACCAGGGGCTAGAAAAAAACTGTAGGGGCATTAGTGATGCCAAAGGGCATTACTTTATACTCAAAGTTCCTTAATGGGGTGTTGAAGGCAGTTTTCTCCACTCGTCCCCACTCTTGATGTGCACAAGGTGGTCTGCATTGCGCAGGTTTAGCTTGGAAAATATGTTGGCCCCATGGAGGAGGTCAAAAGCAACAACTTGAGTGGGAGAGGGTATTTTTTTTTGTAATAGGCATTCAAGCCTCAGTAGTTGATGCAGGGTCTAAGGGGTCCATCCTTTTTGGAAACAAAAAATAACCTGGCTCCGAGGGGGAGGAGGGCCTGATTAGGCAGACCGATATTCGGCAATATATTCTTCCATGGAGTCCCTTTCACTGTGGGACAGTTTATACAGTTGACTGGTGGGCGAGGGTTGCCACCAAAGGAGAAGCTCAATAGAGCAGTCATAGAGACGATGAGGCGGAAGGCTCTGGGCATGGTCTTTTATTAAAATACCTCTCTGGAGGTAATGGAATTGACGTGGCATTTGGGAGAGGTCAGTGGGGTTGCTTGGGGCTGAGAAGTGCATGATGAGCCCTTGGAGGGGCCACAGACTATCAGACGCAGCTCTGTTTGCAGAAGTCGCTCCACCCCAGGATCTTTTCCTTGACTCTAGTCTACAGTTGTGGTTGTGAAGGAACAGCCCACAAGTGGGGCTGAGGGACCAGAGGGGGGTCTTGGCCAGACTGAACTATGGAAAGGATACAACCTCACGGTGGATACCCAGACAGGACCAAGGGCCAGAAGTCTGCATCCAGAGTGTATACTAGCCTCGGGGCTTCCACAGCTTCCAGCCGGGTACAAAGCTGAGATGCAAGGGCTAGATCCATGAGGTTGTCCTCCGCTCCTGAATCAGTGAGTGCATCCACAGTGCTCATCAGGGCCCCCAGTTTTACTGTCACGCTTCCTCTTTTGGGTGCACCGGGCAGGACATGAGTACATGGCTGGGATTCCCACAGTAGAAGCATAGGTTTTGTTCCTTGCATCTGGAACATTTTTGGAGAGTGAGCCTGGCACGACACAGATGCATAGGTTCGGGCTTCCCGAGGGGAGTAGGAACAGGCACCAGAGGGGGTCGGGACCTCAGAGGCAGAGGGCCTGGAGCGAGGAGATGGGATTGCCTGGACCGGATTCTAGACTCTTTCCAACTGGCATTCATGGAAGCGCCGGTCCAGACAAGTGGCTCGTCATGAGCCACTAACTCGTTCTTGAGGCGCTCAGACGACCCTTTGCTGAATGCCTCGCATAGCACTGGGTCATTCCACTGGGCATCCATGGCCAACTACCAGAACTCAACGGCATAGTTGGCGACTGACCGAGAGCCCTGATGAAGGCTGATGAGGCAGCTCAACGCCGCTTCCTCATGGCTAGGGTGGTCAAAAAATGCCATGAACCTATGGAGGAAGAGTCTCATACGAGACCTCCACAAAGCCCCCCTTGGAGAGCGTGGTCACGGCTCACATTAAGGCCCTGTCTCGAAGGAGGCCAATAATGTAGAAGACATTGCTGGCATGGATGGCAAAGGCCGCGGGTCGTAACCTGAACACCAACCTACACTACATGAGGAACACCCGGCACTGATGGGGGTTTCCATACCCATAAACGAAGGCGGAGGATCCAAAATGGTGGGACCAGAGGACTGTGGCCCTGAGGGAGCGTTTAGAGGGGGTGTGGAGTCCTGAGTGTGCCTCCTTAGGTGGGGGTGGTCTAGCTTATGGCGCTAGAATTGGTAGCCTGGGAAAAATGCAAGACAAAACAATTTAGTTTATTAGCGAGACTAGAAACCAGGTTATTCAAGAGCCTGTTGGATTCGAGTAGTGTGTTCAAAAGGTTATCATGCTGGGTCAACCACACTTCCTGTCCATTGAGCAGCATGCCAGCGGTCATGGGGCTGCCCTGTTTGAGAATGTAAGAAGAGGCAAATAGACGGCATGGGGAAACAAGCCGAAACAACGAGGTAAAAAGTAGCAAAGCTAACCACTATAGCTAGGCTAACAGCAAGGGCTAGAGCTATAAGAAACAATGCTTGGCAGGCTAGGCCAGGCTAGGTTAGGTTAATAGTGTGGCATGATACCAGTGTTCGTAAGCTTACAGTCTGACGATTTGTGGCTGTGAAGACCAGAACTTTATGGTGAGGTGATGATGAATGGTGATCAGAAACCAGTAAGTAGCAAGGGGTGGAGACAAGGAGTGGCAAGAGGCAGCTAATGATCTGTGAAGGGAAGCAGAGCACACAACACAAGCACTCCACACTCTAAAACAAAACATAAACAAAAGCATGTAGACAACAGAGCAAAAACTAAAGCATGGCATAGCAGATCCTGACATATTTAACCTTTAACAGTTACAACACAGAGCTCTGTGGGAAGGCCTTGGGTCTGTTTAGGTCTGTTGTGGATGCAGTCACGAGTGTATGTGTAACAATGTATGTGAGATTAAAAATGACACCAAATAATTAATCTGGTTAATTTAAAGATTGTTTGCTGATTTGTTCCTACTATGATGTTAGAATCTTTTGAATACATTGGTACCTTGTGGTGATTCGTTCCAGAAGGCACGTCAAACAACGATAATGACGAGTACTGAGAAAATATTTCCTATAAGGAATAATGGAAATTTGTTTTGATGCATGCTCAATAATCCAGGTAAGAAGATCCCAGAAGTAGAATCTGTTCATCTGGACATAAGGTTTTGTTCGAGAAACATTTTGTCACTCATCTAAGAGTCTGAAGACTGAAGATGTCACTTAGATGAGTGACGAAACGTTTCTCCGACAAAGCCCTATGTCTAGATGAACAGATTCAACTTCTGGAATAATGGAAAATGAATTAATTCGTCTAGGCCCCCAAAGAATCCACAATGTATAAGGCATATATACATTAATGGAGTTCTATTGTACAAGTTTTCCTGATTTACAATGGAGTTATGTTCTGACAAGTCCATCATAATTTGAATGCATTGTAAATTGAGTAGTTTATAATGTAGTGTAGCCTACCTTAAACATGCTTAAAACACTTACTGACATTCAGTTGCGAAAAATCATTAACACAAAGCTTATTTTATAATAAAGTGTTGAATAACTCATGCAATTTATGGAATAATGTAGTGAAGGGGTTAAAAAGAATTAGCGGACTTAGCAGGGCACTGCTGTTCAGCTGGCTGCTGCCCAGATGCCCAGCCTGGCTGTTATCACTAACCTTCTTAGGACCCATGGTGACATATTTGCACTAAGAATACAGTACTGCAGGAAAAACAAACAGCACTAAGCGACAGGTATTGTGAGACTGACAGGTGCTCCAATGTTTCAGCTGGAACGAGTTGCACGTCTTGACTTATGCAAGTTTATACAAGACTGCCGAACAAACAGTGAGTGCTGAGACAATTATTTTTTTGTTAAAAAATACATTGAGAATGAAATTCTATGAGTTATGAGGTGGTTGAGTGAAGATGTATGACTGTAAGCTGTTTCCATTTATGTAGTAATGTTTCGTACAGGGATGTCAGACAAAAACTGACGTAAACTGACTTTATCATAAATCAACATTGTGGATACAGCACCCAGACAGGATGGGGTACAGGACGTAAACAGAGAGGCTAGGTTGCTGGACTAAGACAGAGACAAGATGTAAACATAGAGGATAACATAAAATGCTAATTTAAACAGTCAACATGAAAACACACAAGACAGGGACCAATGCATAAAACTGGAGCAGGTACAGAGACAGAGTGCTAACAGGAAAGAGAAACAGGACTGGGGTACACAGAGATGTACAGAAACTACTCACTAGCTGAGGAAGACACTAACACGTGGTACTGGGAGCTAAGCACAGAATACACAACACAAGACAGGGTAGTGCATAAAACAGACACAAGTGCTGACAAACATAGGAAGAACAGGAGCCAGGAACAGGAACCAACCCATAAGAAAACGTGTGCTGAGACCAAGAAGGAAGCACCAGGCCACTCCAGGACCTTAAAATGCTTTTTACGGAGCCACTCCTTTTTCCCGAGCGGTGTGTTTGGGATCATTGTCATGCTGGAAGACCCAGCCACGTTCCATCTTCAATGCTGTCACTGATGGAAGGAGGTTTTGGCTTAAACTCTCACGATACATGGCCCCGTTCATTCTTCCCTTAAAACGAATCAGTCGTCCTGTCCCCTATGCAAAAAACAGCCCCAAAGCATGAGGTTTTCACCCCCATGCTTCACAGTACGTATGGCTCAACTCAGAATTCTTCTTCCTCCAAACACGGCGAGTTGAGTTTTTACCAAAAAGTTCTATTTTAGTTTCATGACCACATGATATTCTCCCAGTCCTCTTCTGGATCATCCATATGCGCTCTGGCAAACTTCAGACGGGCCTGGACATGTACTGGCTTAAGCAGGGGAACACGCCTGGCACTGCAGGACCAGAGTCTCTCTTGTGTGTTACTGATGGTAGCTCTGTTACGTTGGTCCCAGCTCTCTGCAGGTCATTCATCAGGTTCCTCTGTGTAGTTCTGGGATTTTTTCTCACCATTCTCATGATCATTTTGACCCCACGGGATGAGATCTTGCGTGGGGCCCTAGATCGAGGGAGATTATCAGTGGTCTTGCATGTCTTACAATTGCTCCCACAGTTGATTTATTCACACCAACCTGCTTGCCTATTGTAGATTCACTCTTTCCAGCCTGGTGCAGGTCTACAATTTTCTTCCTGGTGTCCTTCGACAGCTCTGTGGTCTTGGCCATGGTTGAGTTTGGAGTCTGACTGTTGGAGGCTGTAGACAGGTGTCTTTTATACAGAAAAAACGAGGTCAAACAGGTGCCATTAATACAGGTAATGAGTGGAGGACAGAAAAGTTTCTTAAAGAAGAAGAAACAGGTCTGTGAGAGCCAGAAATCTTGCATGTTTGTGGGTGACCAAATACTTATTTTTCCACCGTGATTTACAATTAAATTCTTTAAAAATCCTACAATGTGATTTCCTGGATTTTTTTTCATTTTGTCTCTCATAGTTGAAGTGTACTTATGATGAAAATTACAGACCTCTCTCATCTGTCTAAGTCGGAGAACTTGCACAATCAGTGACTGACTAAATACTTTTTTGCCCCACTGTATAAGGTATAGGCTTTTTTCAGTAGGATTTTTGATGTACTAACCTTCATTCATTTTTCTTATCCGCTTAATTTTTGGTCGGGGTTGTGGGAAATCCAGTGCCTAGCTGGCGACACAGGGCATTAGCAAGGAACAACCCCAGACAGGGTGCCAATTCATCATAGGGTACCTACACTCACACACTCATGTACACACACACACTAGGTCCACTTTAGAAACTCCAATTAGCCTAACAGCCATGTCTTTGTACAGTGGGAGGAAATCTGAGTACCCGGAGTAAACCCACACGGATATGGGGAGGACCCAGGTTCCACCATCTGGGATTGAACCCAGGAACTTCTTGCTGTGGGGAGATGGTGCTACCCACCGAGCCACCGCACCACCTGAGGCAGTAACAGAAGGTAAGAAATCATTTTAACACACAACTAAGAAAATGACACTCCATCACTCATGGCATCTTATTAAAAGACACATATAGGGCTCTGCAAACACTAAGGAATAACAAAACAAAACAATAAGGAAAGAGTAAAACATGTACTGCTACTCTGAAATGAGTTAGTCACAGTTAGAATGTGACACCGAAAGATTTAATATCTTATAGGAAGTCTAAAGTACATAAAAAGGTATTTCAGTTTCTACAATCCCAAATCAGAAAAAATGTGACACTATGGAAAGTGCCAAAAATGAAACAAAACACTTTTTTCACACTTAAAAGACGTTTTTGCACTGATGACACCAAGCAATGAAGTGTTTCAATTGTCATTTTGTCCCATTCTTTCTACACATCTTAATGTGTGCAAGAGAACTTGGAAGCAGCTTATTTTGCTCTAAAATCTCATCGTACTTTTCTGCATTAATGCTGCAACCACAATGACCTCACCGTCAATGACACAAACCCATAGCATGATATACCCTGACTTTTGGACTTGTTGCTGATAAAGTCTGGTGGTCCTTTTATGTCTTGAGCACACTTTATCCCAGATGCCTCTAAGCACAGAGAAGTTGATGCTTCTGGACATAGTTTTTTTGCATAGTACAGTTTTAAGTGGCGTTTTGTGAATGTAATTCCATATTGTAGTACTTGCGGTTTTGCAAAGGTTTGCCAAAGTAATCACTTGCCCATGTTGTTCTATCAGCATCTGAGGGATGGAATATTACCGGAGTTCAGTTTAGACTCGCTCCCTTGTCCTTTGCCCACTGAAGTTTCTCCAGATTCCCTAAGTTGTTTAATGGTATCATGCACTGTAGAGGGAGAAATATGTAAATCCCTTCCAATCTTTCTTTTGAAGAACATTGTATGAGTGACATCAGTATTCCGAATCTTTTTTGTAAGAAACAGACACCATGTGCTTTGGACCAAAGTAGAAAAGAACCACCCAGACTATTATCAGTAACAAGTCCAAAAGCCAGGGACTGTCATGGTATGGGGTTATGTCAGTATCCTTAACAAAGGTAAGTTACATTTTTGTGAGTGCAGCTGAGATTTTGTTGCTCTATATGCTGCCTTCAAGATGACATTTTTTCTTGTGCGTCCATGTATTTTCAAAAAGACGATGCAAAACCACAATTTTTGCACACATTACTAAAACATCTTTTGTTACACCATAACAAAGTGATAAATGCTTTACTGTACCAACTTTTTTTTTGGAATATGTTGCAGGCCAGAAATGTCGAAATGGATGTTAATGAAGTTGACGGGACAAAACTTTCAACAAGGGTTCATACTGTCTGCAACGAAATGAAAGTCAAAGTACCAGTAAGAAATACTGCATTAATTTTTTTATTTGCATTTTCCATACTGTCGGAACTTTTTCTGATTTGGGGTTATAAAGTCCACAGGAATTTATCACTTTTATATGAACTCAATGCATGTGGAAATGAGTTTATATGTGTACGTGTACATACAGTGGTGTGGAAAAATGTTTGCCCCCTTCCTGATTTCCTGTTTTTTTGCTTGTTTGTCACACTTAAGTGTTTTGGAACATCAAACCAATTTAAATATTAGTCAAAGACAACACAAGTAAACACAAAATGCAGTTTTTAAATGAAGGTATTTATTATTAAGGGGGGGGGGAAATCCAAGCCTACATGCCCCGTGTGAAAAAGTGATTGCCCCCCTTGTTAAAGCATAACTTGACTATGGTTTATCACACCTGAGATCACTCTCTATTGCCATACCCAGGCCTGATTATTGCCACACCTGTTCTCAATCAGGACATCATTTAAATAGGACCTGCCTGATCCTTAAAAGCTACACATCATGCCGAGATCCAAAGAAATTCAGGAACAACTGAGAAAGAAAGTAATTGAGATCCATCAGTCTGGAAAGGGTTATAAAGCCATTTCTAAAGCTTTGGGACTCTAGTAAACCACATGAGAGCCATTATCCACAAATGGCGAAGACATGGAACAGTGGTGAACCTTCCCAGGAGTGGCTGGCCGACCAAAATTACCCCAAGAGGGGAGCGACCACTCATCAAAGAGGTCACAAAAGACCCCACAACAACATCCAAAGAACTGCACGCCTCACTTGCCTCAGTTAAGGTCAGTGTTATGCCTCCACCATAAAAAAAGAGACTGGGCAAAAATGGCCTGCCCGGCAGAGTTCCAAGACAAAAACCACTACTGAGCAAAAAGAACATTAAAGTTCATCTCAATTTTTCCAGAAAACATCTTGATGATCCTCAAGACCTTTGGGAAAACATTCTGTGAGACAAAAGTTGAACTCTTTGGAAGTAAAAGTAACACAGCATTTAAGAAAAAGAACATTATACCAACAGTAAAATATGGTGGTGGTAGTGTGATGGTCTAGGGCTGTTTTGCTGCTTCAGGACCTGGAAGACTTGCTGTGATAAATGGAACTATGAATTCTGTCTACTAAAAAAATCCTGAAGGAGAATGTCCGGCCATCTGTTTGTGACACGAACTTGGGTTCTGCAACAGGACAATGATCCAAAACATACCAGCAAGTCCATCTCTGAATAGCTGAAGAAAAACAAAATGAAGACTTTGGAATGACCTAGTCAAAGTCCTGGCCTGAATCCTGTTGAGATGCTGTGGCATGGTCTTAAAAAGGCCATTCATGCTCAAAAACCTTCCAATGTGGCAGAATTACAACAATTCTGCAAAGATGAGTAGCCAAAAGTCCTCCACAATGCTGTAAAAGACTTGCAAGTTTTCACAAACGCTTGGTTGCAGTTGTTGCTGCTAAGGGTGGCCCAAGCAGTTATGTTTAAACAATGCTATAGTCTTGTGAGGGATACTTTCCAAGACTCCTCATGGATACCTGAAACCGAGGATACAAATAATATGGATTATTTATCTGAACAATGAGACAACTACTACGTGACTAACTGCAGGTAGTGTGTGCATTGTGGATAAGCTGTACAAAGGGATGATTCATGTCTGAACAGGACAGTGTGAGATGATTTCATCAAGCCATTCAGAACACCGCACAATTTAACAAAGTTTGTTTTTGGACTTTTTGCATTTAACACTTTCAAGCAATCAGCAGACAACAAATTCATGGATAAGGAGAGACTACTACAGTTCAAAAACTTGAAGTCTTTACTCCACACTCAAGTACAGTAGATGGCGGTAATGCACAGTAAATTTGTTGCCAACCTCCAGTATAAAGAAGAAGAAGAACCATAAGAAACCACGAGAGACGCAAAACGCCAAAGTGAATCTCATGCCAGTGGCTTAAAAATTATGGAACAATTTGTACTTCATGTTCATGATATAATAATTTACTATATCCCATGTAAATAGGCCGCAATGCATCATGAATATTTGAATTATCGTCCACCCCTGATATGAATGCTATACCCCCATATGTCAACTTATACCATTCATCTCCCTTCCTCTCTTGGTGGCCTCTTGAGGGCTTTTTCATGGTGTGCATTCGTGAATGGGATTAGAGGTGTATGTAGGATCACAGTGGGACCACTCTATGCAATGTGTCTGTATTAAAGAGGCTTGCTGCCTGCACTATTAGCTATCAAAGCACAATATTGTATCCACACAGTTGGGCAGTGCAATATAACTATGAAATGTAAATCAGAAAAATGGATCTGCACCTCCATTTTCCATGCAGGTCGCAGCAAGTCACACCAGTCTCATTTTTAAACCAACGTTTAACCCACTTTTCCAGGTCAGAGTCTCAGGTGCTCCGGCACCTATCCCCAGAGATCACAAGATGGGACACCTGTTGTAGCATTGGGGAAGATCTGACCCCTACCCCCCACCTCTCTCTAAGACAGCCATTTGTGTCTGCATTTCATAGCCAGCTTGAACCAGGATGCCCTTTAAGGAAGAATGCTTACCAAATGGAAATTTGTATTAAAAAAAATCACAGTCCAGTCCCTACAGTATAATATCTGTGCCATAGCCAAGCCGTTCATCTTTGAAAGCTCATCTGATAGGAAAGACATATCCCCCAAACGGCAATAAAGTTAAAAATGTCATATGGTTCAATCTTTTCTATTCCTTAATCATCCAAACTGCTGGATCACAGAGGAGACAGCCAAGGACAGTTCCATGTTAAAGCTGCAGAGTACTAACTTGTATTTCCAGTATTATTTCTTTGAATTAGTGCCATTCTTGAAGTATTCTACTATTTTCAAACTCAAAACCCTGTCATTCTTATGACCCCAGGGGCCTATGTTTGTCAGATGTACATCTCTGAATGTCGTGTGTGTGCCAAGATCTGTGGTTTGATATGCGCAGTGATGCCAGTGGCAGCAAGTGTTCAAGACACCTCAGAAAGGTGAAATCCTGCCTGGCTTACTGTCTGGTAAGTTCCTGACTTACATGACTGGAAAAGTGGCCCCTTTCTCGTTATATTTTTTTAGACTGGATCATTGTCCCAAATCCTTGTGCCCTTCATAACTTCCTGACATTATGCCAAATGTGGAAGCGCAGTGTTCATGCTGCAATTTGGTACAGAGCTGTGGTGTACACTGTGCCATTAAGTGAGTGTCAATAACCTAATGAAAATAAATTTAAAGTGGGTAATTGGTGCAGTGAAATAGTGAAAAAAAAAAACATGAAACCAGAGAAGCTGAAGAATGTATTCATTCCTTGGCAGCCTACTGGCTTTTTGGTCAGTCAATTATTGTGTAAACACTGTGGAGATAACTACAGCCACAATTACTCACACACACACTACATTCATACACGAGGAGATAATACGGCTCATCTAAGCATACTCAGAATTAACTATTTATATATTTTTAAATTCTGGAAAATTAGTAAATGTGCTTATATAAATCTGTAGATAATTTTATATTATTATTATTATTATTATTAATAATAATAATAATAATAATAATAATAATAATAATAATAATAATAATAATTTATAGATCAGTTTCCTGTCATTTCTCCTGGTGAGGGTTGCTGTTAATTATTGTTGTCATTTATTTATTTATGTATCTATAATATATCTATCTATCTATCATTTAAATCCTGCTACACCTGGTTTCTGTTGTTGGGTAGCTCCAGAGCATGCTCCCTGAATGGGTTGGAAGTCCATTGCAGGACTAGGTAACAATCCCCCATCTGACCACTCCTTCCTAAGGCACAGCCCAATTATTCCTGGACCCAGCTAGAAGGAACTGGCAGGACTCGTTTTACTTCGGTGGTTGGCTAGCATATTTGACTGCCACACAACCACCAGTGCCTATAATCATTAATATAATGAAATATAGAAGGTAAAGAGTTTACAATGTGTTTTTATGTCATTTACCATACTATTATTTGTACAGGTCATTAAGTTTTTAATATCAGAGCATAAAATGGGGATGGGGTGGGGCGGTCACTTAGTCTTCTTGTACAGAAAGATAAAATCAGGAAAATATTTAAATGTTTGAAATAAAACTCAAAAAATCTTCCAAATTATATTTTGTCTTGTTTTTCTTAATTGATTAATTATTAGTTGGAAATCTGCCACAGTCAATCAGGTTCATGTTTTGGCCTTGTCAGAGTTCAGATTTGAACTCTATAGAGAATATTTGGTCTCACATTAAACACAAATGGGGAAACATTTTTCAACTACTTATCAACCTTTTGAAGCCATTACCATTGAGTGGAACACCATTGATTTTGCAGTTTGCCCAGGTGTGTGTGTGTGTGTGTGTGAGTGAGTGAGAGTGAGAGAGAGAGAGAGAGAATGAGAATATACTGTATTTATTCTAATGGAAAAGTTTGGGCACCACTGGTCAGATTACACACTGTTGATTTTCTAAACCACCTGACAGTAACACAAGCATATACAGTGGGGCAAAAAGTATTTAGTCAGTCACTGATTGTGCAAGTTCTCCTACTTAGAAAGAAGAGAGAGGTCTGTACTTTTCATCATAGGTACACTTCAACTATGAGAGACAAAATGAAAAAAAAAATCCAGGAAATCACATTGTAGGATTTTTAAAGAATTTAATTGTAAATCATGGTCACCCAAAAACAAGCAAGATTTCTGGCTCTCACAGACCTGTAGCAGCTTCTTTAAGAAACTCTTCTGTCCTCCACTCGTTACCTGTATTAATGGCACCTGTTTGACCTCGTTATCTGTATAAAAGACACCTGTCCACAGCCTCAAACAGTCAGACTCCAAACTCAACCATGGCCAAGACCAAAGAGCTGTTGAAGGACACTAGGAAAAAAATTGTAGACCTGCATCAGGCTGGGAAGAGTGAATCTACAATAGGCCAGCAGGTTTGTGGGAATAAATCAACTGTGGGAGCAAGTGTAAGACATACAAGACCATTGATCCAGACAAGATCTCATCCCGTGGGGTCAAAAAGATCATGAGAACGGTGAGCAAAAATCCCAGAACTACACGGAGGGACCTGATGAATGACCTGCAGAGAGCTGGGACCAAAGTAACAAGGCTACTATCAGTAACACACTACACCAAGAGAGACTCCGATCCTGCAGTGCCAGGTGTGTCCCCCTGCTTAAGCCAGTACATGTCCAGGCCCGTCTGAAGTTTGCCAGAGAGCATATAGATGATCCAGACGAGGACTGGGAGAATAACATGTGGTCAGATGAAACCAAAATAGAACTTTTTGGCAAAAAAAGGCAACGAAGGAGTGGCTCTGTAAAAAGCAAACCTCCAAACCTCAACCCCATAGAAAATGTGTGAAGAGAGTTGAAAGTCCGTGTTGCCCCAAAACATCACTGCTCTAGAGGAGATCTGCATGGAGGAATGGGCCAAAATACCAGCTACAGTGTGTGCAAACCTGGTGAAGACTTACAGGAAACGTTTGACCTCTGTCATTGCCAACAAAGGTTATGTTACAGTATTGAGTTGAACCAAATTTATTGACCAAATACTTATTTTCCACCATAATTTACAATTAAAATCCCACAATGTGATTTCCTGGATTTTTTTAATCAGTGGTTGACTAAATACTTTTTTGCCCCACTGTATACCAAACATATATAACACATTTCTGCAAATTCTAACAAACCATTAACAAGTCAGTCAAATTTGTGATTCATTTTACCAAAAATGTTTTCAAATATATACATTAAAATGTGGAGATATATACTGTATTTCTGTTTTTTCTTTTAAACGAGTTGTAATAACTTTAATTTCAAAGACAAAATCTACAAAGTACATGATTGAATACTAAAAAATTGGGAAGCAATAGAACATAATTCATAGGACTCTTCTATGTTAATAGAATGTGTACATGTAGCCCCTCCTACTTTTTGATGGTGTTGTGTGCCTGCTAATTTGAGTTGAGAGATTGATGCAAATTTCTTGACAGACGTTTTTCTTTTAAAATAATGACAAAGGTCACCAGAAAAGGTTGTATGTTCTATTTCTTTCATAATACTTTCTCCCTCACCTTAATAATAATAACTTCAGCACCATTCCTGTCTAAGCATTCCACCAGTGTCCTGAGACCAATGGTCCTTTCACTGCATGTGTTATTCACCCAGAGTGTGTGGGTGCCTATTTTGGTATTACCCCCACTGTTCTGAATAATCCCACACGTTTTTGTTTGAGCTGAGGTCTGGTGAATTTCCTGGTAAGTCCCTATTCTGTCAGCGTCCTTTGCCACTGGGATGTCCTTTTTATGACCCATAATGCAACACTCTCTTTTAAATACGGCTCTTCACACACCTCAGGGCTAATAATCCTTAATCTGGGTTTATGCTCCAGGTGCTTAGTCTACTGATGTTATACAATGAACTATCGGTGGATACACATACATGTTGTCTATGAACTAAATATGTGCACTGAAATTTGCCTGGATGCAAACTACCATTGCCATCCTCTCACTGGTTAGTTAGTGGTCTACCAAATGCAACACTTTGTCCTGGGACCATCGCCCAAACCAACCATGCTGCCTCTGGAATGTCTGGTATGGACTGTGTGAAGTAGTGCCTAGTGGTGCTCTGATACTCACGCACGCACCACTGTAAATGTTTTGCGAAGTCACATCTAAACTTCATTGAATTATTGGGCGTAGGTTACCTCCTCCCTGGCTTTCCCGTTGCAACACTAATTATCATTGTGCATGTGCCAGTCCAGTCCGTGGTAAGAGTACATTTTCTGATCATCAGCACTCAAAGACTGCTTTGTGAGGGCTGTTATTACACGTGAAATGTACATTGAGACGTGCCCAAATCCCAGGAGACTGTTGCGGAGCACCAGGTTGCGTGTGACTCATCAGAACACCTCATACCTGTTCTATGTTTAGCATGTGCAATAACACAATTGTAATTTCCAAGTAAATGGCTCCACACATGTTGAAGATTCAGTGGGTGTATTGTGTAACCTCTCAGTGTGTCCAAATAGTAGGTGTGCTGGGTGGAGATAGGAAGAAATTCATGCTCGTATCTGGATGCAATTTGTGGGTTTGGGTTGTGGTAACTTGTGTCACTCACGAAATTCCTAAATGAATTATAAGTCATCTCTTATTGCCTCTAAAAAAAGACCTTATCTTAGCTGTTAATTATTGTGCGTAGTTGAAACATGTTTAAATATAAAATTGAAATTCCTTTCGTTGTATGTAATTCTAAGTGAAAATTAGCCAGCTAATTCTTACCGACTAAGTGGAGTTCCATTGTATAATTACAAAATTATTATATAAAGCCTACATGAAAGCATAGCACAGAAATCTCAGTGCTTTCTTGGGTAGGTGTGACTGTGTGGAACAATTTTTTGGGCCTGCCTTTAGCCAAAATGCTGTGACAAAACTGTGTCATGAATTGTTTGACCCCGACTATTTTTTTTTTTAATTACTTATTCCATTTTAGGATTCCATTAGTTTCTCAAGCCTGTCTGGCAGTACTGGCAAAAGATGGGAACTAACCGATCACACACTCACTCACTCATACTGGGACACTTTAGAACCACCAATTGACCTAAAACGTGTCTTTGGAAAGCTTGAGAAAACCAGAATACCTGAAGCTAAACCATGCAGACATGGAGAGAACACGCAAACTCCACATGGGCAGCAGCTTTTCTGAGAACCCAGCTCACTGGAGCTGTGAGTTGACAGTGTGAACCACTACACTACTGTGGCACCCTTCTTACAAACAATTAAGTGATAATTATTATATTTTATTATATGCATTGGTGCTTCAGGATTCCTATTTGTATGCATATTAATAAATTCAGAATTCGTATGTTTGTTTTCTCTTGTTTCATGTTATAACCCCACCTTTTCCTAGTCAGGGTTTGCAATGTCTCAGGTGCCTGTCCCCAAAGAACTCGGAGCACAGGTATATGGATGCCCAGTCCATTGAATGGTGGGTAGGGTACAATCAAACACAGTCAATCATGTCTGCATATGACACCTGATCTGGCCAGAAAACACAGCAAGAACTTGAACCCTGGTCCCTGCAATGGTCCTCTAGCATACAAGGCCACTGCACTATTTGAGCTCTATGTCAAAAACTCTGGTTCACACTGTCCCTTTGTCTACTCAGATAGTTCTAAATATTCAGAATTATCCCCACCTGCCCCCTCTTTATGTGGCTACTGTATAGTCTACAGCAAGGTTTGTCACTCTTGATCCTGGGATACCTCTGGCCTGAAGATTTCAGTGTGTCCCCTTATTTACCACACTTGGTTCAACCCAGTTCAGGCGTTTAATTAGCTGGCTTTAGCTGAATCATGGCTATGAGAAGGTACCAAAATCTGAGGGTAGGGGTAGTATTGGACCAGGATTGAGAAACTGTTGCCAGCCAGAAGTCAAAGTGGTTATTGAAGTACAAGATTCTAGCTTTATTCGTGGCAGATCATTAAAGGTGTGGTCAGTGGTCAGATTTTTTTTATATATTTGCAAAGGTTCCCTTCACATTCTGTGAGCTCACTATGATAAAAAGTTCAGGAAAACATTTATGTGGCTCTCATAGGCTCTAACATGAAAAAAAAAATGGAACAAATGGAAAGGACCATGTCAAATTCATCCAATCAGGAGGTTGGGCAAAATCTTTCTCACCTGTCAATCATGTTTGAATGCATGCATGAATGCGTTTGTGTGGAACACTGAGGTGAGGGGCTGGATCTGGTTGCTGAAATTCAGATTCATATGCTGAGTTTACTGGAAAAAAACACCAACCCATTCATTAAACTGATTATTCTGAGCATTCTGACACCCAGACCGGAATAAATCTGAAAATCTTGACAATAACTGTATTGTATGAGATTAGAAAGATAACTAGGGTTTGCTAATCTTCATTACATTTGAATTAAGATAAACTGTAGTAGAACAGAGGAGAAGTGGAGAACCTACTTTTACGCACTTTCATTGCACCAAAGCCAAATCCCAAATGCTGACTGGTTCATTTGAGTCCATCTGAAAGGGACAAGACGATAGATTGCAGTATACCTTAGATGACACTGAAGATGGACGGTCATTACGCACAGCGTTCTTCGTAATATGTGGCAATCCAAACAGGTGTCATTCGACTACAGGCGGTTATGCAGCCGGAGACTTAAGTCCTTGCATGCTCTTCGTGTGAGCACAAAAGCCGTGGCTGAGATCTCTGTGGAAATTTCTGTCACTCAGTGATCATAAAGGCAAAGCTGGGATTTGTTGGAAGAAGATGGATAGGGCATCACGGATCGAAACATCTTAAAGCATTTGTTCACCGTTAATCTCCCTCCATCGCAATAGGTGGGCATGGCCTGGTTCAGCCTGCGCGCTGCTCTCTGGCCAATTATGCGCGAGCTGCGTTTCTTCAACTGCACACCGCCGGCGCGTCATCATTCTACAACCGCCAAGAGCGCTGAGGGTAGCGGCGCATGAACGGGATCTCACCGGAGACAAACTGATACAGCTAACGAGCAAGATCTGGTGCGAGCGATCAGGCGTGAAAACCACGACAGGCTTTTTTTACACACAAAAAAGCAAGCGCTCTTGGATCGTCGGTTCGAGCCACCGACGCGTCACCACACACGGGGTAATCATGAACGCATGACTGATTGCGCGCAAACACTTTGTTCTTCTGATTTCTGATGAAAGGATTTCACCGCATTCAATGGACGTGAGCATGGTTCGTCGAGGACTTCAGCATTGAACCTGTTAATAGCAGGTAATGATGGAACTTTTCTCGATCGCAGCCCGGCAGCATCTTGATATCATCTGTTGCTGCAGCCGGCTTCATTAAAAGGCGTCCACGCTTGAAAGGTTCCACAGATCACGTTTCGTTTTTGCAGGACTGTATCTGACGGTGCTTGGCTTTCCTTAATGGTTTGTATTGTCACATTTGGAAAGATGGAATGCCGAATACTGGTTCATCGACGGTCGCTTTTACGCGTCGGATTCTGAGACGGCGAGCTGTCAGTCTGAAATGAGGTGTTGCTCTGCTCGCCGGTTCTCCTGAGTGAAGAAAACGTTTCAGCTGAGGTTTGCTAGGACGACGCGTTCGTACCCTTTTACTCATACAGACTATGATGGTGGAGGACGAGGAGCTGGAGACGCGTGCGCTTGACCTGGACTCGGACCTGGAGCCGCGCAGCCGGCCGCGCTCATGCACCTGGCCGCCGCCGTGTCCTGAGGACTTTCCCCCGGCGGCAGAGCTCAGCATAGCACCGTGTGCGCTGACCGTGCTGAAGACTGAGCCAGACATCAACCCGGCGTGCAGAGCAGGCAGGAAGAACGGGAACACCGGAGAGCTGAAGTCGCTGCCGTGCCTGACCGGCGCTGCGCACGATGTAGCCGGTCAGCTGCGCAAAGCCAAGTCCTCCAGGAGGAACGCGTGGGGGAACCTTTCCTACGCCGACCTGATCACCCGCGCCATCGAGAGCACGCCTGAGAAGAGACTCACCCTGTCTCAGATCTACGACTGGATGGTGCGATACGTACCTTATTTCAAGGATAAAGGGGACAGCAACAGCTCGGCCGGGTGGAAGGTAAGAAGCACCTGCACGCGTTACTAGATAGGTTACGTTTAGTCAATCAGGACCACAATAGCAAGCTTTAGGCTTGATACTGCAGTAGACAGGCGCTAGTCTTCATTCATGCTTTTAGGATTTGTTCGGGATTTATCTTGGGTATCTTGAATTGATAGCACACACCAATAAAGGACAAACGTATTGTTCAATACATATGAGTTTTGGTGTGAATGCAAATTGGGGTGTTAAAGAAGCCAAATGACGTTGTTATGAGAAAATGATCGAAAAATTATATGATAAATGGTAAGCTTGAACAAAGGCCAGGATCACCTGATGATCACTTTCACTGCTAAAGTACCTGACACTCGAACTGTTAACACAGACTCTGTTGTGCAGGGTCACATGCAGTCATTTCTGTATCCACATATCCTAAGGTCCTACTCCCTTCCAAAACTGGACCAGCTGTTCATTTTTATAGATTAACCTCATAGGGCTGATTCTCTGTAACAATGCATTTTCACAATGCAGTGATGAAGTAAAACTCCCTGAGATGCCTTAAAGGAGAAATCATGAGATAAGGGGATCCTATAGGGGTCTTAGTATTAATCATGTGATAGTTATTCATATTTATTACATGGTTTTTAAAGTCTGGTTTATTAGTTTCAAATGTCTTACCCTAGATTTACAGAAAGGAGCATGCTTATTCTTGCTACTATGGGAATATAATATGGTGAAATATATTAAAGCTCCACATCTCATGACACATACATTTTTTGTAGATGGCTGATTTGTGAAGATGTGTAAAGAATGTCAGTAGTGTAATCTCACAGCAATATGAGCGGAATCCAACCTTTAACTGAAGTATGTTTAATTTAAGCACATGAAAGACTCATCACAAAGTAACTGTTAATTTAAAAGAAAATGTGTCCTATTGTCTGGCACCCATACATTTAGACCATTACAAATACAAAATATATTGAGTCTTTCCTGTGAAGATTGATGAGATTGGAGAATGTCTAAACATCCTCCAGGATCCACTTGTGTGAATGCTCCTGTTCAGCACAAATCACAGCTGTTCTGTTGAGTTTGAAATGAGGATTTAGGGATTTTTGTCAATTGAACCATTTTGTGTGGATTTGGATCATTTCTTTTGAATCATTGTGCTGCTGGATGATACAAACCCGATCCGGTTGTAGCCTCTTGGAAAAGAGAGCTAGATTTCCATTTCATTTGGCAGGCGCTTTAAGTAACATACTTTTGAACTGGGCAGTTAAAAGTTAAGGGTCTTGCTCAATGGCCCAACAAGTGGCAGGTTGGTGGAGCTGAGGTTTGAACTCACAACCTATCCAAAGTCTTAATCACTGAGCCACCATCACCCAATATGTGGTCTCCAAATCTCCAATGGGTCATCCTTAAAGAAATATTTGACTCTTAATTGAGGTTCCTTACTCTGTGTAGGTAAAATACACTTGCATTATCTTCCACTCAGGCTCATTACAGTTGTCTTTAACTGATGCCTTTACAGTGCATATGAACATTTTAGGTGTTCATATACATTTTTGTCTCATTTAATTAGCATGTTCTCAAAACTCTTCCATGCTGATAATGGACTAAGGGAATCGGCCTGTGTGTCACATATATATACAAACTTTTAAAAAGTTTTTTTGTTTGATTAGAATCATTTTATTTTGCTTAAAGGTTAGATTTCTAATTTTTCAGTGTAAGATTAAGCTAATTAGTCAGAAACACATTCATTTCTTAACTTATTTATCTATCTTTACCAAGACTGAGCAAGATTTGTACAAGACAAAGCATATTGCTCATTTACAAGCCTTTCACTCTACCCATCCAGACCAGTCATTTGGACTGTACATGCATATCTAAGTATTCTGTGTCACATTCCATACTGAACAAGCCTAGCACATGTGTTTATTGTTATATGCACAAAGAACATATATTTGCAGTGTATAGTGAAATTCTTATATTGCACCTCCTACAGGCCATCATAACAATAATTACTGGATATTCATTAGGAACAAAGAAAATACAGCAAGGTGGTTAAACACAACAGAATATACAAAAAGCTGTTACCTAATCCACACTGGGACATGTAACATTTTCACAATTCCCTTCCCTTCTTTAAGTATTTAGACTATCATCTGTTTATCTTGTTTGCTTACAACTTCTGTGGGATTCAGTGAAATGCATTTGTGCTGTCTTTTCTGACTCCTTGCTTATATTTTTTATTTAAATATTTCTGTACTTTTAAGAGTCTTTTAACGATGTGTGTTTTGCTATGAGGTTGTACAGACAATGCACTATATAGGATCATTGATGTACGATGATGAACTGCCTTTTGTAACAAAGAACACCTGAGTACTCCAGATACCTGGGCCACACTCTTGTGGTTTATCCTTAAGGTGGGCTGTGGTCCCTTGTGTGGTTTTGCTCCGTCTTGTAGCTTAGTCATGCTGACAAAGGAGTTGTGACACAAAGCTTTTGGTGTTAATATAAAGAAATCTGGTTTAAGCTGGCTGTTTTTTTGTTCGCTGAATCTTTGTAGAGACCATCCTAAATCTAGCCTTTTTAAATCGCTGTCAGGATAAACTGTTCTGAAAATGTCCACTGATGGGAGACAAATGCTCGTTGAAGGCTCTGGCATGACCGCTGCAGTGAGGCTCACCACTTTGTGGACTGTGGAAAGGAAAGAGCAGAGTATGAAAAAAAACCAAACAAAGTTCTCAATGAACTCTTTTTTTCCTTCCTGACCTAGGAATGTGGACCCGCTGCAAAGGCTGTCTTATTTAAGCTCTTCTGAGGTGTGTCTACAGGTGTCTGAGCTACATTATCCCTTCACTGTGACAAGCTACTGTGCTACTCAACCACATCGTTGCCTCCATATCTTTAGCACGCGGTCCCAGTGCAGGCTTGCGTAAGGGCAAATTAAGGGGTTTAACACAAGCGTTGCTAGTCTACTACTGCAGCAGTATTTAGAGCCTGTCCAGACATAGCCTGAGCCCAGGTAATGAAGGTGATTAGGCGTGCTTTAAAAAGCACACTCATGCACGGTTATAGAAGTGACCCGGTTTCCGGTAGACACAATATAAACATAAGCTGGGGTCTCAAAAATAGGCCCGAAACCCCAGTCGTGCAGGCTGCATACTGTGCGGCTCTTGCAAACCAGTGGTTGTTAAAGGTATCATAGGCTGACATGCTGCCTTAGCATAGCTTATTGACCTGAATAACTTACTTGTGACTTATCAGTGATCATCTGTCTCACTTAAAGAACAGGAAATTAGTCCCTGGGCTCACACTATTGTCATTTATTTATGGTTATTACTTGAGAAGACTTCATATCAGGAAATGGATGTTTACATTCAATACAGAGCATGCTTCTAAATACCTGTAATGTAGTCAGTAGCAGCACACTAATCCATATTAAGGTTTAACATATACAATTTAATAAAATATACTGTAAATAAACAAGATAGGAAAAATCGTAGTATGAAACTTTAGAAAATGCTTCAGCATTTAAAAAATGTAATAAACAGATTTCAAATGGTGGGTGATGAAATAGCTGAACGCAGTAAGTAGAAGGGGTGTCTGCATATGTGTGTGTGTGAGACGTAATGCCATAGTAGTAGATTATGTACTGGTTTAATTTTCGTGTGAAGAAAAATGTTTTAAAGAGGGAGAATAACTTTACTTTGTTAGCTGTTTGCCAGAATGCTGAAGTCTGATAAGCTAATTGCTTGAAGTTTCTTTCTATTTGAAATTATTGCCTGAAGTGTGGGTGTTTGTGTGTGTGAGAGAGCGAGAGCAGGCGAGCAAGTGGTCTGACCGCTGGTGTTCTGATGCCAGGGGATTGCGAGTCAGGTCAGAGCGGGAGCCAAGCAGTCAGTCAGACACTCTAATCTGAAGTGACGAGAGTGTTATTTATAACGTATCTTTAGGTAAGAGCGCAGACCAGCAGTGCAAAGGGTCAGCTGCCTGCCACTGAATGCAGACTGTCAAAATGAGAGCGAGCAAGGCTGGAAAAAGAAGGAAATCTTGAAGCCTTGTGCGGAATGTAGCATCGGTTATAAATATTCGAGATTATTACGTCTTTCACGTTTTAACCTTCTTTTTACTATCTCGGAGAGCACAGGCGTAAGCTTCCGCCCCCTCTGCCACCGCAATGGTGGGCTAGCAAATTGCAGCTGCACCATCCAAGCACCTACATTTTCTAATATATTTCATATTTAGATAACATATGGGTGGGCAATATGACGATTTTTTATCGTATCGTGATACATTTTGTTATTGTGATAAACAGTATGATTTTCTGAGCAGATCAAAGATATCATTAAAGAACACTGACCAACTGTATGTTTCACCCTTACAAGTGTAATTAGGCCTGTTTAATTGGATGAAGTGCAGGTTATTTTGCATGGAAATCGCTTTACTAAGTATGGAAGAATATTTGAATAGTAGTTTTTAAGAATCTCTTTCTACTGATGCATTTTGTATGCGATCACATGTATCGTAATAATTATTGTGTACCATGAAAATGTCTTTAACCTCCTGAGACCTCGCGTCCCCACATGAGGACATGACGTTTTGGGTTTGCTACACCTCATACTTCATACTGCATTTCACAAAAACAAAAATACCTCCTGTTCAAAGACAGTGCTCAGTTATTATACATAAAAAAATCAGAGCTCTGAGGAGGGTAAGGAGGTCTCAAGAGGTTTATTATTGTAATATAATATTGTTACCATTTCGCCCACCCCTAAGATAAGACTTATATTGGGTGGCATGGTGGGTAGCAATGTCGCCTCACAGCCAGAAGGTCCTGGGATCAATCCTCAGGTGGAGTGGTCTGGGTCCTTTCTGTGTGGAGTCTAAATGTTCTCCCTGTGTCTGCATGGGTTTACTCCGAGTACTCCGGGTTCCCCCACAGTCCAATGACGTGTGTTAGGTTAATTGGTGTTTCTAAAGTGCCCCCCTATGGTGGATTGGCGCCCTGTCTAGGATTGTTCCTCTCTTGTGCCCTATGCTGCTGGCTAGGCACTGGCTCTGCGGAGATCCTGTTCAGGATTAAGCGTATAAGAAAGTAAATGAACTAATGTCTTATATTTATCAGTAATATTCATCTTCAGTAACCAATTTCTTATAGGTCTGGGTTGTGGCGATTCAGGAACTCACAAATATTTATACACATTTTTTATGCACGATTTCCGTCTTCCTTCTTGTACGAAGCACAAAATGTTTTATAGATATCACATTTTATTGGTGCAGGGTTTTATAGCCCTGAGTGTATGAGTATAATAACTATAAACTTTACCTAACCTTAACCATAATCCCTAACCCCTAAGCTGACATTTTTACAAATCAGTATTAAAACACAGGATATATAAGCATTTTATTAGACTTGTTTCACTGAGAAATGACAGAAGCAGCAACTCAGGTTAATAGCGTGCAGTGTAATACAAGTAATGGTTCTCTTGTGTATGTATGTATTTTTTTTATCATTTGTGAAAACATGGCCTTTAATGGCTAGGAAATCTTAGTGTTATTTCAGTCATATATGCATTTATTTTTGAGATTTTGCTGGTGCAAAGTGAAAAATATGCAGGGCAAAATTATGTCACAGTGCATCACATACTCACGCATTCACACTCAGCCACACTCATGTAGATTAACCTGAATACTCTCTGCCATAGTTTTGTGAGGTTGGAGGAAACTAAGAGACAAATCCACAAGGACATGGAGAGAACATGCTAAACTCACAAGTAGAAACTAGAGGTGAAGACTAAACTTGGGTCTCTGGACATAAACAAATAAATATATAAAATGTACATTATTGCATAATTATATGTACAAGTACTTTGGTAATACTTAAAAACAATATAAACTAAAATATAAATATTTGAAGTGGTATAAGATGTGTGTTTATTATGAGGTTGGCTTAACTGTGACAAAGTCGTTCAACAGGTGGTGGCTTTTTAAGCAAACTCAATCTTACATACACACAATTTTTACACTGGGCTTAGATACACGTGTTTAGCAAATCAAAACGATCACTGTGTTTTCTTTCCCCCTTATCTAGTACAGTTTTTGTAACCTGACCCCTACTCTAGACTTAAATAAACTGAATTTGTTTGTAGTAGGGGATGCAGTAGGTGATATGATCCAAAATTTCCCTTAATAAAGAAATCATATTAAGAGATATATGTGAGAACATCCATATTAAAATTGTAACACTTGCTCTGAAAATGCTGACATGTCATCCCAAGGTGTTCTAACAACCACATGCTACTCTATTCAGTAGTTGAGCTTGCCTTAACCCTGACAGACAAATGAATAAACCAATATTATCCCAGAGTAGTTGGGTCATTACGTATTGCTTTTCTGGAATAATACTATTTGTAGGAGCTGGTGACTGGAAACAAATCTTTAGTTACATGGAACAGGTTTGGATTTTGGACAATGGACACAACTCAAACAGGTGCTGTTTGCAGAATATGCCAAGACAAGATGTGCACGTCTGGTATGAACACAACAAATCTCAAATCTCAAAAGAAAGCGCCCCAAAGAGTACAACAAAAGGCAGATAGTACCGGGACCTCATGGTGGGTGCAACAGCCAGAAAGAGCTCTGAATTAATCAGCGATAACAAAGGCGTTTGAAAGATTACTGATGTCGTGAAAAGTAATTTTGTAATAAGAATACAATTATTGCATGTGCTTTTCTTTGATTAAGAAAGTAAGATATGTTGATTTCTGTACCAGTGTGTTGTTTGTACCATTCTATGTGTTTATACAAATTATATTAAACCTTTACAATATGAATGATAACCAGTAACACGTCACCATCATTCACCACTGTATTTTCTAAAATTGGCCCACTTTAAAACTAATAGAGTTCACATTTTAAAAAGTGAAGTTGCACTAACTCACTTGATTGAATCAAAATGAGCTTCGAAGACAACCCAAATATTAAAAAGTAAGCAATGCTGTTTTGTAACATTATTTGAAATGAGGAATCACTGATGTAAGATGAAGACTTGCTTTGACAGAAGGCTAGTTTGTATTGTATTATGTTGTGTCTTCTGTGTGCATTTCTAGACAAGTGTTTGCGTAATTCAGTTATGGAATATGGTTTAAGTTGTAATGTTTATGCATTAGGTCTTGGTGTCAGAACACTTTGTTCCTTTCTTTGCTCAGCAATTTTTTTCACAAAAAATGTCCCACACCCATGCATCTGAAAATAATAGAAAAAAAGAAAATCCAGAAAGTTTTTAAGAGGCACAACTTGAAGATGCCACGTGTGGAGCACTATGCTGATTTCATGTGAAAATGTGTAGGCATACCCTGCTGTAGCCTTCTGCAGTTTTGCAGATCCTTAGTCTCTCTCCAACTCTTCTTGCTTGAGCAGTGTTCGAATCATGTCATGTTTGTTCACATGTACAGACTTTTGTTATCATATTCCTGAAACAATACAGTGTAACAACAGTTTATATAGTATTTACATTGTATTGGGTATTATAAGTAGTCTACAGATGATTTAAAGTATACAGGAGGATGTGCATAGGTTATATGCAAATACTGTGGCATTTTATTTAAGGGACTTGAGCAGAGACCTAGAACCAATCCTTGCAGATCACCTGTATTAATACTCACTCACTCACTCACTTTCCATACTTGCTTTACCCAGTTCAGGGTCACAGGAGGGCTTAATCAGCAGTAGAGCTCACAAGAAATAAACTAACTCTGAACAGGGTGTCAGTCCATCACAGGGCACATTCGCACACACACATATGCACTCACTCTGGAACACTTTTGGAGATTCCAGTTGACCTAATGCACATCTTTGGAATGAGTACCTGGAGGAAATCCATAAAGATGCTGGGAGATCATGCAAACTCCGAACAGGCAGCGACCAGGCCAGGACTTGAACCGGCATCTTAAGAAATGTGATGCCACAGTGGGAAATATTTGCCATTATTTATTGATATGTGATAGGTTTTCCTTTATCTATTGTGTGGATTTCTTTTTTACCTAAGTAAAATATTTTTCAAAGTTACTTTTAGTTGCTGCTCTACCCACCTCTGGGTAACAATGTACTTATGTAACAAAGAACTACTTTATTACATCCCAAGTCTGTTGTTTTTCAGACTTTGGGCAGATCAGGCTTTTACCATTTTTTGTATGCCATATCTTGTGGTCCATGCTTTCAGTGGTGTAGTATTTACAACTCATATAAAACTGTCCTTGTAAATATGTTTTTTTGGCACTTTAAAGTGGTTAAATTGTGTGCGTGAGTCTATAAGCCATGGAAAGAAGTCTTTCTTAAGAGCAGTGAAGTTTGAGGAAAAAAACCCACAAAGTAACTGGTAGTCTTATTTGATTCATACTGTTGTTACTGGTGAGCAGAGCGGAGACAATATCATTTTGGTTACTTAGGGCATTTACGTCTGCACAGACAACCAAAACATTTGGTACCTAGAAACTAGAGTTGTGGTTTTCCCATAAATTCCCCAGTCCCTGTTCCAGTACCTTAACTGTACGAGATTTTTAACGAGACCTAATGGGAGTGAGTGGCTACATATATGGTGTCACACAATTAACTCTTACACCATTTAGCAGACACCCTTATCCAGGTCTTAAAATTGAAGTGAGCAGTTGAAGTTTAAGGACCTTGCTCAAGGGCCCAGCAGTGGAAGCTTGGTGGAGCTAAGATTTAAAATCACAACCGATTAGTAGTAAGGAGTCTTAACCACTGAGTCATCAGGTTGGTACAAAAAAGAAAACATGCTTGACACATGACATGCTTAGCTTGAATGGACCGACTCAGTTACAGTGGTGACGTTGGTGGAAAATTAACAAGATCTAGAACACAGCCCTTTGTCCTTAGTTGGACCCCTTTTTATGTTTGAGAGTGTTGTGGAAAAATGCCTGTAGAATGTGTCATATACTGGGTCTCAGGTGAGAACTGGTTTCTGCTCCCATGCTTTTCTCCTGGGCCTTTTCTCCTCTGTCTCCAGCATGGCCTGGGCTGCTTTACATTTCACATCTTTATTAAGTGTAATCCAGCTCAGCTGGGCTTTTGGGAGTGGTGTCTGAAGTTCAGTACCTTGCTGAAAGCGGAACAGAGATGACTGGATTGGACCCGTCCAAGCCACGACACATATCGCTTGGCTTTATATGTCTTCTCACTAGTCTTCAAAGCTACACATGGTGTGCAGATTACACAGGATGTTCCAGAGCCAGAGCAGATCTCTGTGGTAACAGAATATTTGAGTTACTCATGCATATCTTATCTGTGAGTAATTTCACTATATTAGTGTGGCGCAGACTAGTATAGACCAGGAGAGGAAATGCTCAAATTTGCAGTAAAGGAAATGCAGGACCATATATTAGATTAGGTTGGTGTATTCAATTATTGGTGTTAAAACTCTAAAGTGTAAATCATTACAAATGGAATGATATTTGATATTCAGCCTCAGAAAGGGTGTAACCGGAAATAGACTGAGTACAAACTTACTCAAGCAAGAGTAAAAGATAAATCAAAATACGATTTACAATAAAAATAACTTATTTAATAGCTTAACTGTTGTATGTTGCACCAACCTCTGCAATTTCGTAGTCACAAATTTCAGTAGTTAGTCACAAATTTTAATGAATTAAATAGCTTCCAAATATACAGTGGTGCTTGAAAGTTTGTGAGCTCTTTAGAATTTTCTATATTTCTGCATTAATATGACCTAAAACATCATCAGATTTTGACACAAGTCCTAAAAGTAGAAAAAGTGAACCCAGTTAAACAAATGAGACAAAAATATTATACTTGGTCATTTATTTATTGACAGAAAAATGATCCAATATTACACATATTAGCGAGTGTCAAAAGTATGTGAACCTTTGCTTTCAGTATCTGGGTGTGACCCCCTGTGCAGCAATAACTGCAACTAAACGTTTCCTGTAACTGTTGATCAGTCCTGCCACACCGCTTAGAGGAATTTTAAGCCCATTCCTCCATACAGAACAGCTTCAACTCTGGGATGTTGGTGGGTTTCCTCACATTAACTGCTCACTTCTGGTTCTTCCACAACATTTCGATTGGATTAAGGTCAGGACTTTGACTTGGCCATTCCAAAACATTAACTTTATTCTTCTTTAACCATTATTTGGTAGAATTACTTGTGTGCTTAGGGTCTTGCTGACATTTTCCTTTAGAGGTCTCTGATATAATTCAGAATTCATTGTGCCATAAATGATGGCAAGCCGTCCTGGCCCAGATGCAGCAAAACAGGTCCAAACCATGAGACTACCACCACCATGTTTCACAGATGGGATAAGGTTCTTATGCTGGAATGCAGTGTCTTCCTTTCTCCAAACATAACACTTTTCTTTTAAATCAAAAAGTTCTATTTTGGTCTGATCTGTTCACAAAACATTCTTCTCTACTCTGCCCACGTGATCTTTAGCAAACTGCAGACAAAGCCATATTTATGCAAAAGTTCTTAAGTGCATGTACCTGTCCTAGTAGTACTTCTTTCTGTGCCCCAATACCTGTATATTCTGTCTAAACTATAACTATATAAACTGGTTCACATTCACTCGTTGAGTCTCTGTTTCACCTGACTGATCTTCCATGTTTGATGTTCCATGTTGTTTGTAATACTGTCTGTTAACCTCCTGAGACCTAGCGTCCCCATATGAGGACATGACGTTTTGGGTTTGCTACACCTCATACTTCATTCTGCTTAACTCAGTCTTCATTTGTAGACACTCTTGAGCATTTCACAAAAACACAAATACCTCCTGTTCAAAGATGGTTCTCAGTTTTTATACATAATAAAATCAGAGCTCCGAGGAGGGTAAGGAGGTCTCAAGAGGTTAATGCATTTTTGTCTTCAGTCAAACAAAGTTATTAGTTATTTCAATCACTCGTCAGTCACTCATGTTTTGAGTGATATCTCTGGTGCATTTACATATTGTTTGCACTCTTTACATATCATTTTCTTGTGAAAATATCCTATATATTCTATATCAGCAAAGCACAGGCTAACACCACCACATCAGTGTCACTGTAATGCTGAGAATGATCCACCACTTCAATTATAGTTTATTTTTGAAGGTGCCAATAATTGTGACAAATGTGATTTTGTTCCTTATAACCCTTATTATTCATTTTTACCAGGGGTGCCGATAATTCTGCAGGGGACTGTGAAAAGGTTTTTTTTCTGTTATAATAACTTTTCTGTGAATGTTTTTTGGAAGATGTTTTTGACTTCCATTTGGCTAGAAGAGCATCAGAGATTAGGGCATGGATGTTGGACACTAAGATCTGGCTCTCAGTCGGCATTCCAATTCATACAGATGTGTGCTGGTCAGCAAGATTGTACTCTTGACTTAATTAATTTTTAGCAATGGGTGTGGGCAAAGCAGTCAAACCCACAAATTAGAAGTCTTGTGCACATCCTTTTGGCTATAAGGGACTGTGGTAGCCTAGTGGTTAAGTTACTGGACTACGGACCAGAATGTTCAGGGTTTAAATTCCAAGCCAAACTGCCACTGTTGGGTCCTTGTGCAAGACCCTTAACCCACAATTGCTGGAATTGTAAGATTGTCTCAGTTGTAAATCACTCTGGATAAGGGCTAAATGACTACAATGTAAATGTAACAAGTCGCTGTACATGTAAATGTAATTGTTGTTGTAAGTTGCTCAGGATAAGGGCCACTGCTAAATGACTAAAATGTCAATTTAAAATATAAGGTTTTCAGATCAGATTACTACTGTATATCCAGGTGTCTTTATCAGATTTCTTGAAATCCAGTAATGACTATAATCCGATATGTATGAGTATACAGTATACAGAATACCTGAGTAATCAGACAACTGCAGAAATCAGACAATGATCAGTTTATTTTTGTGCAAGTCGATACACTCTGTGTAGAATGTGCTGCTGCTTCTTGGAATGACTGGTCTAGTCCTTTTAAAAATACTGCTTTGAAGCTTTACTTATATATTGGTGGTGTGTCTGTGTCTCCTCAGCTATGGTGCTCTTTTTATGGCTCTTTGGACGGATTTGTTGCGCCGGGACTTTATTAGAACAAAGTGGGAGTAGTAGTTGTCCATGCCAAGCCTAGAGTGCAGCCAAACTAATAGCAGGGAGAGGGACTGCGACTGACAAGTCAGGCAGAGAGGGCTGACCAGGGAGAGTGTTCTGAAGTTGGAATAGGTGTTTTGGCCATCGTGGTTTGTCCCTGTGCAGTATATGAAGTGTTAGAATGTGGGTGGAGAATAAACTGCATTGATTGCAGTTTCCAGAGACCAACAAATAGAAGAATGTGTGGGCACCAGCCAACCAGATGGTTATATGCAGACCCCTGAGGTATACTGGACACACTGATCCTTAAGTGTAGGCCTTCAGTGCAGATTGGCTCTTAATGCTATTTTGCTTTTACTCTGTTCACACGTGAGCTTACATGGGCTGCTCGTGTGGGAGAAGCAGTCACAGAGAGGACAGAAGCAAAATTCTGTTGTAGTTCAGAGAGGTTTATACCGTTATCCGGACTATCGATCAGAGATAATGATTCCAAGCGAAAAATCCTTCATTCTCCTCTTAATCCACTGATCTTTAGTAGACTTGGCTCTGGAATCTTTCAGAAGGACTTCAATTTCCATGTGTCAAAATAAAGCTCAGAAAATCAGCTGGCCCAGAACCAACTGGCAATTATACATTTGCCAATGTCAAGCTTTTCAGCAACTGAAAAAATGAAAGCCTCTATTCTCTATGGAATATTTTAGAGTGGTTAATTGTAAGAATTTGGTGCCGTAATTAGTAGAAACACAAAGATCAACAAACACATTAAAACCATGTTGTCCATAACAATGTTTAGGTAGGAGTTGTGTGTCAAACTGAACCTCAGGTTTTCCAGCAGAACATTACTCGGAGCATCACACACTTCCTCCACTAGCTTGAGTCTTCCCACAGTGTATCCTGGTGCCATCAGTTTCCCAGATAAATGGTGCAAATGTACCAAACATCCAAATGTACCAAACATCCACCAAACATTTCTGTGACTCTTCTGTTGGTTCAGACCAGACGGAATAAGATTCATTACTCTTACATGTTGATGAGCTTGGGCCGCCAATATCTTCTTGCTGGTTCGTGGTTTGTCTCTCCTTGGACCACTGTCAATAGGTTCTCATCACTGCTGCCCAGGAGCACCATACAAGACTTGTTATTTAGAAGATGCTCTGGCCCAGTTGTCTGGCCATAACAAATTGTCCCTTATTAATGTTCACAGGTATTACTCCTGAACACCTATTAATTTACTGTCTAATATATCCCATATGTGCTGTTGCAATGTAATAATCAATGTTATTAGGGCTTCCCAGGAATGTCTCTGCCAGATTCTTTGGCCTGCTCGGTTGCTAGATTTATCGCCCGTCGAGCATTTATGGGACCAGCTGGGACACCAGCTTTGGCAACCTATGACTGTGCAGGATCTACAGGCCCACCTGCAACATCTTTGTGCAGGTGTACCACAGGATGCCATACGGAACTTGTATGCCTCCATGCCGAACCTTATCTCATCTTTTATCCAGGCTAGAGGTGGCCCGACATGGTACTAGAGCCTCCTTTCAATTGTATAGTTTTTCCCAATAACTTTCTTTTAATATTGTAATCACATACATATGTCATCATTATATTCACAAATATAAAGATTCATTCAATTCCAACAGCTCCTTCTTGGTGCGTTGCCAGTGAGTGTATATTCATGTAACTACAGAAAATAATGACAGTAGGTGATTTTTATAAGGCCTTGTTCACACTAATATACATTTCAAGTGTCTTTAATAAATATTGCAAAGCAGTTTTAGAAAACCTAGAGTCTAGACATCAAAAGAGCAAACCAGAGGTAACAGTTCTAAGATGCATAAGGAGGAAATCTTGAGAGGAAACAGGATCAAATGGATAATCCATCATCCTCTGGGACACTGGACAACATGATTAAGTAAGACCGCATCTAAAAATGTTGCTTTTATATCAAAACCTTTTTTCTGACATTTTCTGAAAGCTTTCCATCCACACTGAACTTAGAGACCGTAGGAGAACGCCTATACTGAGAATATGCACGTTATCTGACCCAAGAGGTCTATGCTATTTCCGGCAAGTACATTGAAATGGTGCAATAGTGACAAAGCAGCAAAATTAAGTTAGAGGCTACATGAAAAACAGCATGAAATAAACTACAGATAACAGCATAATGTATAATACCAATATTGGTTTACTCATTTGACATACTGTATGTATGGTAGTATTGCAGTCTGGGACATGGACTCCTTTCTTTGATAGGAAAACAAGGTTTAATAGCTTTTAATAGTAAAAATTTTCAAGAAAGATATTTGACCTTTTCAAAGATGTATTTTGGATCTATGGGAGCTGGAATGGTTAGTATCATGTGATTAATATGTCTTTACTGCATGGAAACCGAAATGAAAAGCAGAGTTTTAGCAGTATCTAACCTTGTTGAGCTATTAAATCAATGACATATTATTGTATTTTTTGTTGTATCCTATTTCCCTCACATTTTATGATTGTCATTTTCCACTCACTACCTGAATCTCCCCTACCAACCTGGGGCTAGCAACTAAGGGGCTAACACATGTAACACATGCTTCCTCTGAGACATTTGAAACCAGCCTGTCTCTGTTAAGCGGCAGCTCATGAAACATCATTGGACAGATCAGCCTTTAGGGGGGTGCTAAGTGCCCCATCTTGGACACGTAAGCTCACAGATACCCAAGATTGGCTAGTGTTGCAATGATTGATGGGAAAGAGAGGATTACCATCCCTCCCATAAAGAGAACAGGTTCCCATGTTCTCTTGAAGCCCCAAACAGTTATAGACCTGGGATCAAGTTTATAGTCTTGTGATAATAGGACAAATGTGTCGTAGCTGAACTTACAAATTTTTAAATGTGTTCATATACAGTGGTGCTTGAAAGTTTGTGAACCCTTTAGAATCTTCTATATTTCTGCATAAATATGACTTAAAACATCACCAGATTTTCACACAAGTCCTAAAAGTAGATCAAGAGAACCCAGTTAAACAAATGAGACAAAAATATTATACTTGGTCATTTATTTATTAAGGAAAATGATCCAACATTACATATTAGTGAGTGGCAAAAGTATGTGAACCTCTAGGATTAGCAGTTAATTTGAAGGTGAAATTATAGTCAGGTGTTTTCAATCAGTGGGATGACAATCAGGTGTGAGTGGGCACCCTGGGTTGTACTGAATACTGAAAGCAAAGGTTCACATACTTTTGCCACTTACTAATATGTGATATTGGAACATTTTTCTCAATAAATAAATGACTAGGTGTAATATTTTTGTTTCATTTGTTTATCTGGGTTCTGTTTATCTACTTTTATGACTTGTGTGAAAATCTTATGATGTTTTAGGTCATATTTATGCAGAAATATAGAAAATTCTGAAGGGCTCACAAACTTTCAAGCACCACTGTATACTGTGGTGTTTAAAATATTGTGAACCATTTTGAATGTTTTATACTTGTGGGTAAAAATGTTTTAAGTTTTGTAAAGGATACAACTATAACAATTACTGTATTGTACAGTACTATACTAAATGTTTGCATATTGTGTTATAACTAATATTATTGTTTAAAATAAATGACTATGTGACTACAGTAGTGTCCGGTCAATGGCCATTATGGTCAATGTCCTGTTTTACAGAATGTAATGCGTACGTTAAACATCAGATACCTGTATTGGAGAAAATGATCCAAAACTGCATGTGTGAGAGTGGCAAAAGTATGTGAACCTTTGCTTTTATTATTTGATCTGACCCCCTTGTGTAACAATAGCAGCAACTAAACATTTCCTATAATTCAGTCAGTCATGCTGTTTGGATTTGATCACATTCCTCCATACAGAACAGCTTCAACTCTGGGTTTTCTCATATGAACTGCTTCTACTGCATTTCTGTTGGGTTAAGTTCAGGGGTCAGTGGGAAAGACAAACATGAATCACATCACTGAACAAGCACATAAACGCACAACACAAAACGATCAGCAACCAGATCGGTCAAGGGTTAAGTGAGAAGCCATAAACCAGAAATACAAGCCAACGATATAACTAATCTGAAAAGTGGCGAAACGGTAATCAAAGTCCCAAAAAATCAAGCAACAGCCAGCAACCAGAATCCATGCAACAAATATATTTTGCTAACAACAAAGCCAAAGCGAAACAAGCACAAAGCAAGTTGAGCACAAAGCCACAAAGCTCCTGAGCTCCCTGCCTTACCAAAACAAACCAAGATGACATTTGGAACCACCGATGCAGTCCGGTCAGCTGACGCCTGGTCACATGACAACCGGCACGCAAAGAGGGAAACCAACTACAAAACCATTATAATACCACTCCATGTTTCACAGACAGGTTAAGGTTCTTATGCTGGTGCTTTCTGTTCTCCAGATGTAACACTTCTCACTGAAACAAACAAACAAAAAAAAGCTGTTTTGGTCTCATCTATTCACATTTTTTTTCTAGCAGCCTTCTATATTGTCCACATGAGTTTTAGCAAACTTCAGACATCTACAGCATTTAGCAGACATCCTTATCCAGAGCGACTTAAAGAAGTGCTTAGTATTTTTTTAGTTGACAGGCTGCAATGTTTTTTTGGAGAGCCTTGCAACCCTGCCATGCATACATTTGTTATTGAATGTTCACATGATGGTGGACTCATGAACATTAACATTAGCCAATGTGATAGAGGTCTTTAGTTGCTTACAACTTCCCCTGAGTTACCTTGTGACCTTATGAGCTGTTACAGTTTCATTTTTCTTGGAGTGGTCTTTGTTGGTCGAACACTTCAGGGGAGGGTAACTAGGGTCTTGCATTTCCTCCACTTGCAGACAGTCTGTTTGACTGTGGATAGCCCAAACTCTTTAGAGATGTTTTTACCTTTTCCAGCCTGATGAGCATCAACAACTATTTTTTCCGAAGTAGTCAGAAACCTCCTATGCTCGTGCCATGATATGCTTCCAAAAATATGTGTTGTGAATATCAGACTTTGATAGATCTCTGTTGCCTTCTCACACCAGATTGTCACCTCACTGATTGAAAACACCTGACTCTAATTTCCCATTCAAAATAAAGGATAATCCTAGTGGTTCACATACTTTTGCCACTTACAGATGGGTAATAGTTGATAATATTCCTCAATAAGTAAATGTAATAAGTAAATGTTCCTCAAACAGTAAAACTTTGTCTCTCTGTCTACTTTTAGGACATGTCTGGAAATCTGATTAGGTCATACTTCTATATATATGTAGAAAAATAGTACATTCTAAAGGGTTCACGATTGTTCAAGCAATACTGTAACTCTGAGGGAGTTAAATAATGATTTCTTATTACTGTATACATATCTCTAGTGCAGTGCACGCTTCTCTGTACATTCTTTTGTGTACAAGGTCACATACTGCATATAAAACTGATAAGCACTACAATTGTGCCCGCAGTTACATTAAAGATTCTGTGTGAATTATTGAAAGGTTTGTGTTGTGCACATCCCTGGTCTGTGAAACCAGTCTGTGATTTCTTTATGACCTTTTATTAGATGGGTCTTGAAGGTTTCTTTCAGTCTGAGTGTGCGTGCGTGTGCTGGTGTGTCAGAGAGAGGCAGTATGAGTGCATGTGTGTACGTGAGGGCTCTTGCATGCATGTGTGTGTTTGCATGTGATTGTGTGTGCATGTGAATGAGTGTGTGTGTGTTGATGTGCTCAGTGGGAGACTGGGTCCTGGGGGAATAACTCTCGTTAATAATTCAGACGAGGCTCATTATCAAGGCAGTGCAGATTTCTCCCTGATTTCACCTTAATTGCAGGCAGCCTGCTCCACTCAGGCAGTCTGTAGTCACGCTGCGCTCTCTTACTTTCTCTCCTTTGCTCTGTTTCTCCCACTCTTTCTCTCAACTCTATCTGTGTGGCACATTTCATGCATCCACATTTCTTAATAGAGTACGTGACCTAAAGTATGTGGACATTCAAACAACACGTGTGCATGATGAACATCTCATTATAAATCCTTGGGCAATTAATATGCTGTGCTCCCCTTGTTCTGCTAAGGCTTTTCACTACAATTTGGAACATGCCTATGGGGATTCACTTCCAATCAGCTACAAGTTATTGATAAGGTTGGGCACTGAAGGTGGTGGTTAAAATCTCAGTTTGTGTTCCAGTTAATCCCACAGATATTGAAAGGAGTTGAAGTTAAGTGAGATCTAATGTGGTACTGTGGTAGCCTAGCGGTTAAGGTACTGTACTATGGACCAGAACGTTCAAATCCCACCTCTGCCAAGCTGCCACTGTTGGGTCCTTGAGCAAGACCCTTAACCCACAATTGCTTGGATTGCAAGACTGTATCAATTGTAAGTCGCTCTGGATAAGGGCGTCTGCTAAATGCTGTAAATGTAAATCTATGTAGAACATACAAATTCGTCTACACCAAAGGGCCTAGCTTTGTGCATGGGGGTCTTAATATACTAAACAGGATAGGATTCTAAAGAAGCTGCAATCAACTCTCTTATATAGTCAAAGTCAGATTTAGTTCAGATTTCTTTTTACAATGGAGCATTTTGTCAAAGCAGCTTTACAATGTTATATTACCTTCTAATATCTAGGGCCAATCCCAAACTGAGCAAGCCTAGGGCGACAGTGGAAAGGAAAAACTCCCTAAACATTATAATGAAGAAACCTTCCTTATAGGAGGACCAAGACTCAAAAAGGTGCCCATCCTTGGGTGGCCTAGACGTTATATGTAAGAATGAAACAAAGATATCTAATTAATACATTTGTTGTAATAGTTTAAATAAACAGAAGCTAAATAAATATTATTAGAGAGAACATATTTAAAATACAATAATTAATAAAAACAATATTGAAAATAGATAAAAATACTAATATAAAAATTTTTATGAATATTGAATAATAATCATTGTAATAATGTCATTGCATGATTAAGGTGTTAAGATCTTAACTGTCAATGGAACAAAGCAAAACTCATAAAAAAAAATTTCCGAACCTATTATTCTTCCTCTATTAGGCTTCACACAGTTGGCACTTGTTCATTGAGGCTTTTGTGAGATTTTTCTGGCATCTGCCAAATCCAGATTTGTCTGTCAGACGGACAGATATTGATGCATGAATTAGAATGCATTTCCATTGCTCAAGAATGTCGGTATGATTTACAGCATCTTAGCCAATGTTTGACATTGTACATGAGGATCGTAGGCTTCTTGGTGGCTGCTTGACCATGAGACTGTGGAACTCTGGAAAAACAGCACTCATCACTCGTTCCCATTCTGTACATTTGTCAGGTCTGCCTCTATGTAGCTGTGCTGTTGTTGCTGCTGGATGCTTAAAATTTCCATGATTGGACAAACTGGTATGTAGGAAAGGTGGCATCCTATGACATTTTAAAAAGCATTAACAACCCATCATACAGCCAAAGCTTGTCTATGCTGATTGCATGGTTATCTGTTTTATTTTATGCTCCAGTTAGCAAAGGGTGTGGCTAAACCGATGTAGCGAAGTTTCACGTTTAAAAATGACTGTAGGGTTAAAGTGCAGTGGCAGCTTTAATGGAACGTGTTTATGATATTTTATATTTTTTAACTGGCTTACTTGTTTTATAACCCGTACGCATTACTAGACACTGGTGTCATCCCTAGTGATGCTCTGCCCGACTTGGAATGCTGCTATTTACACTTAATTCCAGGTTGTGAAACCTTTACTCTTGTCTTCACTAAATGCATGCCTAAGTGGGTTCAACTTGGGTAACCGACTTGCCCAGTCAAGAGCACTTGACCCCATAAAAGGTTGCTTTGCAGCTTTGCAGAGCAGTGTGCTCCATGTAATGTTATGGTGCAAAACATTACACTGTCTTTTGTGGCATTTGATTGGATTTGAGTAGATAAGATGCTTACGTACAGTTCAGATTTCATTGTGCCCCTGCCATCGGTACTCATGTCATCAAGGAAGGCAAGTAAATCAGTCTGATTTGCAGTCAAACATGCCAAGCTTTTGACAAACTTAATGTTTTGGCTATGTCTTCGATTTTATTATGATTATTTCAGCCTCATGGTAGCTGGTTTGCTGGCATTGATGTTTCTTTGATCGTTATGCTGAGAGTAAACAGCAACATGCTCCAGATACAAATGCCTCATCTAGAATCAACTTTAGAACTTCTGTTTGCTCTCTTGGGTTGAACTAATGATGCATTGACACACAGCTTGCCAAGAAACGACTGAGCAGCCGTTTGTCCAATTAGTAATATGGTACCCTGAAATGAGAGGCTATATATGAAAAGAATGGTGAATCGTATGTGGTTCATACAGTGAAATAATGTAAATACCTTAGGATTAAAACAGATAACCTGCTTTTTAAACTCACAATCATTGTTTAAATAAAAGTCCAGTGTGATACTGTTTTGTATTTGTGTGGGAAGTTCATATAGTGAAGTTATATTGCACCATGGGGAACATAGTAATTAAATTAATTATCTTCTCCAGCATATGCTCTGTGTTTCAGAGCTCCGTGTGTGCAGTGGCCTAGGAAAATGCTTCTTATGGTGAAATTCTGACCTTTTGATTTATATGAAATTCATTCTTGATACTTACATTTAATTCATTTTAAAAGACCTCAATCACCATCAGGGGTATGACATTTGAAGTCTAAATTCAGAAATGAAAGAGGAGAAAATGCATTTACAGACTCTGAGTATTTAAATATTATATTACACCGAATGTCACAAAGACATGTTTTACTCCAGAAGCAGCTTTCAGTTGAGTTTAGCTTATTCAAGCAAGCATCCCCGTTTTACACCTGTGTGTCCTGGTCAGCGTAAAGAAAGGATCTGGAGCCTAGCTGGGAATTCAAAGGCAGAAGTACACCATCTACAGAGTGACACTCCATCACATGATTGATAATTGTTATGAGTACAGGTACAATAGAATTCCACAGTAAGCATGGACCAGAAGGTATAAGTACAGTGTACGTTCAATAGACTGTGTATATATGTACTTTTAATTGGAATACTTTTTCTAAACCAATTTCCTCACAGTTTAGTCACTGCATTCCATCCACTTCTCTATGACATGACAGTTATAGTAGATTGAGTATGTGCTTTCTCCATTACACATGAAACCAGCAACTGCCTCATTTTCTGCTATTCCAATGCAGTTCAAATCAGGTAGATAAACACTGAAGGAGTGCACTAACTGCCCCTTTCTGCTCAAAATTCTCTAATGCTGCTTTGATCAGTAAGCAAGACAGGAATTCGGTCCCTCCCACCAAGATGGCAGTGCCAATTATGCTCTCTTAAACTCCCTTCCACAGATGCTATGGTAATGTCAGGAACAGAAATTGCCAATGTTTTTTTTGCTCTTGTGCCACTCAGGAGCCTCTGAAGGTATTGAATTTATATGATAATTGTCCTGAGCATAAGATTAATTGATATTAGTTTTACATTGTAGTGTTTTCAGTTATTTTATGGTATATGTGGTTGTTGGTAGGAGCATTTACTGATGTTAAACGATTCAGACCCTAAAAAATGACCCATTAGTGGCAGAATGGTGGCACAGGTAGTGTTGGTGCTGAACAGTGAGACCGTTACTATCTGTTTGGAGTCTTCTGACAGAGACAAAATGATGGAATTCCTTCATTCTTCTCCTTCCAGTCTTCCACAAAATGCTAATTAGTTCAACTGCCAGTAACATGCCATGCTAATCCATTATATACGCATTCCTGGCTCAAACACTGCACACGATACCAACACTGAATCCAAGACCCTTCAGTGTTTCGTAATTTTGTTTTAAGATTTTCCCAACAGTGAGATTTACAGACTGTAGTATGTCTGTGGACATCTCCAGTTAGGGCTTATCAGCGTTTTAATACAATCATGAACTCTTCATTATCAGAGTGAAAGAATCAGAGAAATCAGAGAAAGTTTAAAATGATCGTAGCAGTTTAATGGCATGCTTTTGGGAGTGCGCTGAGATGTGTGGATTGATTCAGACCCAGCGACACTGCTTTCGCTCGTAGGCTGCTGCTGAGCGCTGATTGATGGCTAGTAATGTGTCTTGTGAGGAACTTGAGGTGATATATGCCTTGGAGAATGCCATATTTCACGCTGCTCTCCATTCCTGCTGAAATGCAATGACAGGCTTGGGAGGGCTAGGCAGGCTCTCCCAGGGTTATATGAAGTGCAGTTCTGGGCTTGTGTTCATAAAAAAAACCTTGAACAGAAGCACTGATCCAGGGTCAGGCTGCAGTCCGTCTGTGCTGGTATCAGTCGCGATGTGCAAAACCCCCTAACTGAAGCAGAAACAGTGGCTCAGCTTTGATCCTATGCTCCAGGTGCAAGAGTGGGAGAAGAATATGAAGTGTGACATCTCAATGTCAGGCTCTACAGTAGAGGGGAGATCGAGGGGGGTGGGGGGTGTTGGCTGTGGTTCATAAGAGAGAACTGCTTCACCTCATTGTATCCTGACTCTGTCTTTGTCTTGCTCTGTCTCTTGGGTAGGCGATAGTGTGTGCATGGAACGAATGAGTCTTTTGCCGTGCAGAGAGTGATAAACCCAGAAAAACTGCTGGCCTATCCTAGACAACAGACTGTCGAAGACTGGAGGAGTTCTAATTTATCTTCTTCCCTTTACCAAAAATAAAGCCTTGTCTGCATGGCATATTGATTATTTTGTATCCTGTGTGAAATGGGCGTAAACCTAAAACTGATTGGTCAGCTACATATGGAAAGGTGCAGCTGGTCATCGTTCACTGAACATTGTTTACTTTCAGGATTGGTCATAAGAAGTTAATTTGACATTATGTTTACAGCATTTAGCAAACACCCTTATTCAGAACAACTAACAATTGAGCTAAGCACTTGACGGCCTAACTGATGGGTCCAACAGTGGCAACTTGGCAGAGTCAGGATTTGGACTTACAACTAGTAGATTATTAGTCTATAGCATTAACACCTGAGCCACCACAGTCCCTGGTTGTGAGAATGAATAGTGGAAACTAGGAATTCACCAGTATGATACTGAGTATCAGTATCAGGGCTAATACTGGCCTGAAAAATTGGATCGGTATTGTAGTGGATTTGGCATGTTTTTCTATTGATTCCAGTAGCATATGTTATGTGAATGACTGCAGGGCCATTTCTGGTCACTTGGGGACCCCAAGTGTAAAATGTCCTCATGACCATTGTCAACTTATATACTTTTAGATATCCTTATGGAACCCCATTTTGACTTTCTTGGTGTATTATTATTATTATTATTATTATTATTATTATTACTATTATTATTATTCAAAACAAATGGACCATTTTAGTTGTTATGGCTGTTAATTTAGTCTGAAATTTACATTATAATCATGATGCGTTTTTATAACAATTAAAAGTCCTATTCCTGTTACATGATCACTTATGGTTGAAAAAAAAAATCACATTGGCGAAGGTAGTGGTATGTTTTTGCACTAGAGAGGTGGCAGCCCATATGAAAATTTTAGTGCTCAGTGGTTGCCCTTTCATAGCTCAGAATACTCAATGGTTATGCTCCTTTATGTATGGTCAAACCCAATGTTATGTTATGTTTCCCCTAAAATTCCTGAAAACATGTAATTCAAGCTGTTGAAGATTTGAAGATTATTGAGATCTCTACTAAAATTCAAGGGAAAACCTGAGACATTAGACTTAAGTAAACGTCAGTGTCTTTTTTCCATTTGATCTCACTGTCTAGGAGAAACTAAAAGGATATTAAGGATCCCCCTTTGTGACCTTCTTTTCCTATGGGACTTTATTTTTACTACTACTTATTAGCAACTGATTAGCTTGCTTTGCTAGCTAAGATCATAGGACTGTTGTAATTTATGTTAAAATATTTGACTAGTAGCAGTTCCTGGATATGAATGAATGATTGTGATTCCAAACTGTATTGGTAGAAAATGCCACATTTCAACTTGTACTACCACAAACTATACAATCAGAGCAGGAAAGCTGTCAAGACCTAATTAGCATTCATTTCTTGCCCATGTTTTGCAATTGTTTCACTTTTTTACTTTTCAGCACCTGACAGATAATGTGTGTGTCATCATTTTGACATTGTTATGGCCAATTTTCAGGGAGAGAAACGTAAGTGATGTTGATCGACATAGGATGCAAATTGTTGTAAAGCATGCTGCCATCACATCTTTGATGTTTCATAGCTTGCAGAATGGCAGCTGAGTTATGAGTTTCAGTGCTGGATCAGTATTGGACATTGGCTCATGCGCAGAACACTAATATTTCAAGAAGAAAATGGGATCAGTGTAGTACTAATGCAAACACTGGACATTACTGGTCCATTTCATTGCACAAAAGCACATGGACACTACCAGGTTAGTACCAATGATACCAGACAAGCAACCTTTGTTGTTTTGAATAAATTCTCATTTATTCAAATAGAAATACAGAACTTCCAGTTTTGGATGCAGCTTCATATTGGTTTTAACATCCTTAAGCTTTTTTAACAGTAAGCTGAGAATTAATATGAATTAGCCAAATGACCCTAATCCAAGCCCTTCTAGCATATTTAAGTTCAAATTCAAATTTAGTTCACTCACAATTCAATTTATGTGAATTGAAATGTTTGTAAAAAATAGAAGTATATGTGCTCTGTGTGACTAAAATTGCTTCAAGACCTCTTTCAGTGTGAACTGGCTTTAACAATGGTGTAGTTGGCTATAATGATGCTGCAGTTGCTTTTTGTGCTAGTGGAAGATGAACTAGAAGTAGAACTCAAAGTCCTGTTGGATCCCACTCTGACTGATCCTGTTTTTGTGAGTGCAATTGAAGAATGCCAGTAAATGAGTACATTTACTCAACACACCAATCTATCAAATCTATAGCATGATTTTCTGTTTTGGTGATTGTAATCTCTGTTGGCAACCATCTATAAAACTGTCATTGCTCATAAAGTCTGATAGTCACAAAATATCATTTTGAAAGCCTGTCGTATACTGTAGAGCAAGCTGTTGGTTTTTTTTTTTTTTATGGATGTGTCAGGGGAGCTATATTTAACTGGGCTGGTGGGTTGTGGATGTGGCATGTGGTCAGTATTTAGTAATGGAGCACAGTAGAAGCCAATGTCAGGCTCCCATTATGAGTGTGACAGACTTTGGCATAGGTGGTGTAATGCTCTGGAAGTGACTCAACTAATGTTCCAGTATTTTTCATGGGCTGACTCCCACGAAAGGATTTTGTGTGGTCGCTGTTGGGCAGAAGTGTCTTGCTCAGGCAGTAGGTCATGGTGTAGGAGCTGCCGGTCACTCAGGTGGGTAGGATGTGGTGGCCTTACTTGTATTTGAATGTTGGTGTGATTAAATTATGTCAGGACTGGAGCTTGTGCTTAGTATTCGGTCCATGCGATCTCTGAACTCTCAGCCTGTGTCATGAGCCAAGCCCAGTTGTGTCTACCACTGTTCATCTTTCCCTCTCTTTATTATGCTTATATTATCCTGTGCTATTTTCCACTCACACCTTTCAGTCTTCCAGGCTTCAACTCCATGTTTCTTTACTTCTCTTGTTTAGCATTCACCTTGCTATGTCTGCACACTCTAAGAATCTATAAATCCCTGACTCATTCGTCTCCTTCACACTCTCCCTCCCTCGCTCTGTTTCTCTGTCTCAGTCCACTGCTTTCTCTGTCTCTTCTTGCTGTCTGCTGCTTAGTGTGCCAACTCTTCCGACCCCTGCACCTCGTAGAGCTGCTATTGTCTCACTGTGCTAACACCTCTCTTCATGACTGACACATATGGACAGCTCCTGACAGGGAGTGCAGTGTCTTCTGTGCTCTCTCTTTACCTCAGAGATTTGCCCCAGTTGACGTCTAGAGCCAGGGTGTTGGTGGCCCAGCAGAGTGGTGTGACAGAGAGTATGCATCTGCTTCAGGCTCAGGGAGGCCGACTGTAGCCGGTTACTGTCCTCTGGTCAAGACTGCTGGTTGTCTCGAAATTCATCCTGATCTAAGGGAAGTTGTGGCAATGGACCAGGAGGGTGCTGTCCTGGACTTTTCAATGTTTGGGGAGAGGCAGAGTGAGGCTTAAAAAGTAGTATGTGAATACAGATCTTTTGAGGAAAAAACATTATAAAATGAAGCAGCAATGTGATTGGATTGTATGGCCAAAATAAAAGGCAATTAAAGGCATTAATGCAGAGTTGGTTTCCTCCACCATTCTATAGTATTCTGAAAACACTATCCACTAGATTTTGTAGCAGCTTTGGATACTTGTTTCCATTCAGCCACAAGAACACTAGACAGATGAGGTATTAATGTTGAGCAGTAATGTCTGGGTCTCATTCAACAATCCAACAGTCCCAACAGTGATGGATGTAGCTGACATCAGAAATCTGTTCAGGCCAAGTTCTAACATGCAACACACAGCAAATCATTTCTTGATGGACCTCACTGTGCAAGGAGCATTGTCATGCTGAAACAGGAACAGGCCAGTTGACACAATACACAGATGATCCAAGACACTATGACTCCTCACATTTGAATAATGAATAATGCTCATACAACTGTGCGTGTCAAAGTATAGGATATATTAGATGTAAGTAAACAGTTGGGTGTTATAGTTGACGTGTTGTAAGTGGGATAAATGGGCAGGCACCTCTGACCAGGGCCAAAACATGTCCAGACAACTAGGTCAGATCACCCAAAAAGGTTGAGGCTTGTGGGGTTCTGCCAGTAAGCAGTGACCAGTGCCTACCCACAGTGATCTTAGGAGAGACAACCCACAAACTAGTGGCATTGTTTTGGGCAACAAAGACTATTCTATCTGATCTGAATCTACAGACGGGCAGTCGTAGCATAAGGAATATGTAGATCAACACACACACACACACACACACACACACACAGTGGATCACACTCCACTGATTATGGGCTTGCATAGCAACAGGGCCAGTCACAGAGCAAACCATGCTAACCCCTATCTACTGTAGGGCTGTGCTCAAAAATATACTACATCGACTTTCAGCAAAAAAAAACAAACATTTCTTTTGAAGGAAGAAAAAACACATTTTAAATGGAGTGTAAACGACAATCTCTGAATTATCAATGTGATGTACTAAGACAACTCAGATCGTACACGGTAACTTTTATTTCAGCTGTTTTTACATTTTCAGTGAACTATGTGGAATATTGCAGTATATTGCAATATGCATCGTATCGCAGTGTATTGTTATATAATCGTATCGTGACCCATGTATCGTGATGCGTATCATATCGTGAAGTTCTTTACAATACCCAGCCTTAAAATACTGTCAAAAACACTTACAGTAGGGACACTAGTACCCAGACTGTTGTCACTGGACTGTGGAGTTCTGAAAGAACGTCATCCTGTTTTCATTTATATCATGCGAGTGGCCAGGTACGTGAGCACCATTTATCAGGGGAAGCAGTGGCACCAGGTTGCACTGTAGGAGGAAGTGTGATTTTCTGGGCAATATTTTGCTGGGAAACTGGGTCTAGACATTCATGTTGACATCGGATTATCTTGGGCCTCCTACATAAGTTGTGGACTAGGTGGTTTTTGTACATTCTGAATGCCCTTTACTTGAAATTCAGATTTATCTGTCAGACTGTCAGCAGAAGTATCAATAAAGAGAATGGGTTTCCAGTGCTCTAGAGTTCAATGATGGTGATGACCAGCCTTGCCCATGAAGAGCAGAATTGTGTGTGACAGCTTGGCCATGGAAAGTCAGTCCATGGAGTTGCTGATGAACTGTTCTTGTGCTGACGTTGTCTCAAGAAACAGTGTGGATCTACGTAGTGGATGGTGCAACTGATGACAGATGATTTTTACATGCTGCGCAATTCAGCACTTGGTGGTCCCATTCTGTGAGCTTGTGTGGCCTAGCATTTTACATGTGAGCTGCTGTTGCACATAAACATTTCCATTTCACAATAACAGCTCTTGGAGCTTTAGCAAAAAGCAGAAATGTGCTGCTGATGTGCTAGGTTGAAAGTCACTGAGATATTTAGTGGAACCCATTTAGATATCACTATTTTTCCTTGGATATTACATGGATGTATTCTGGATTTTATGCACCTGAAATAGCTGAACCCACCAAGTATGAGGGATGTTGTATTTCGTTTAGCCATGTATTGGACAGAGAGGAAGGGAATGGCATGAAAGACTCAGCTGCACTTCAGGTATTTTGCACACTTCAAATCAAGTATGTGTCCATTACTGTAGTCACACATACAAGCTCCCATCAGGCACTCATTCACTGACTGAAATGTGGATGGTATTACAGCAGCCTTCCAGGCTGCTGAGCTTCCATTCTAAGTAAATAAGTAGATGAATGTACAAAAAAAGAAAGGTCTTTCAATTAAGCACAAACTGAATGATTAGGTTAGAGTCGAGGAGCGGAGAGGAGCAGTGGTATTTGAGGAATGTACAGTCAGTATGTAGTGAAGACTCTAGCTCAAGAACTGCATTTGTGAAATGTTAATTTTCTAATGCTGTTCATCTTGAAAGAAATCAGGTCTGTATAGTCATTCTTGAAACATGACAAGTGACTCAAATTAAGCATAATGGTTCAGAACAGTTAGGTGAGGAGGGTGGGGCTTCAAATAGTAAGGTCATACGTCTAAGTCAATTTATCTAATTACATGCTTTTGCTCTGATGGGGCTGGTATGTGCAAAAACTCAGCCACTGCAAACTCTAGTAATACTACCAAAAAAAAGAGAGAGGTATGAGCTGATTAGTAACATCAGAGTCGCTATAGAATTGACGCTAGGACACTACTAAATAACTTGTCTGTTTCATGTGTAAATATGGAATTTAGTGAAATTTCTGTTCAGTGAAAGAATGTACAGATATTTATTAGCAATAGATTCGTTTAGTGGCCCAAGTGTATATTATCTTGAGTAAAAGCCATTTTGCAAGTGTTTAATTAATACCAGTGATGGATTGGTATAATCTGAGACACCACAAGTGCAGCAATTGTGATGAGAAGGAGGTACAGCAGTATAGTCAAGTTCAAGACAATACAAACACTGAGACTGGATTCATTTTCCTGTCAACATATTTGAACATCAGAGACAAATATAATGAAAAAAACTGGCTCCTGCCAGTACATTGTTTCATCTCGCTGCTGAATTTTATACCCATGCAGATATGTCTTCTGTTAATGATCTGTATTTACTTTTTAGTGATTTGTATAGTACTCAGATGGGATCAGTTATCCAGACCTATGTCTGTATAGTAACATTACCAGAGGACTTCTTAGATGGTTATGAGTAATTTGGAAGGGATAAAAGATGGATAAAAGATAAATTACACAGATGGTAGAGTGTAATTTGTGCGTTGTCTTAAAGTTCCATGTGTAATACACAGCTTCCCTATATCACACAACAAAAATATTGTGAACTCTTATACTCAGGAGATACTATGACCTATGGGAATTTCATGGCTTTATACCACACTAACATGTGACACTATAATCACATGTCGCATTTTATAAATGCAGTACACCTTGATTGCTTTTAACGTTATTAAAATGTCTTGTTGTAGAGTTTATATATAGAAACTACTAGCCCATAACATGGAGGCCAAACTGTATTTTTAGGACCACCACTGATTACTTACAGGAACAGTATTGATCCCCTGGCTGTACTATATGTTATATTAGTGAAGTTATTTTACAGGTACCTGGCTTCAGTTTGGTTAGGGCTGGACATGATACAGAAATGTTTTTGTAGTACATTCCAGAATATTTGTCAGTACTTCAATTCATATAGGATTTATATTACCTGAATTAATTCTACATTATTGGGAAATAAAAGATGCTATAATCTTTTCAAACATGGACACGCACAGAATACTACCATGAAGGTGTATCTATAAATAATTATTGCCGTTAGGGTAGTGAAAGTGAAGTTACTGGGCCTCATAACCACATGACCTGACCTTCAACTTGCAAGTCTGGCAACAGGGTTTGAAACCAGGTCCTTAGGAACTCCTGTTTCCAGCAGCTGGCCCTTACTGTCAAGCCACGGTTTTGCTAGTTTTCTAAATAAAGAGAGACATAGTCAGGGAACAAACGTTCAATATGACATTTATGAAAATTTTAATGAACCATTAAAAAGGCAATTGTGTTCTAAAACTTTACAGAAAAAAACACTAATGAATCATTTGGAAGGGAGCCCGAACTTCTGCAAATGTTATTTTTATTTTTTCCATTATGTTTTAAAATTTCTGGATGAACATTTTCATAAGTATTGCATTACAGATAAGGACTGTATTATTTGTTGCTGTTTGGGATCCAGGTTATAACCAAAAGATAAAGAATAGGGTCGAACCTAAATTGACTCTTTACTCCCTCTGTTGTGCAACTTGAAATAATTACATTTACACCTTTTGTGTGCTACATATAAAATAGGACGCTATTTCAACTTAACCATAGGGCTATATAAATATTTAAAAAAATCAGATATTTTTTAAATATTTCATTTAAAAAAATTCATATTTCTTCAAATATATTTAAACAAGTACTGCCAAGTCATGTATCCTTTCATTATAAATTTTCCTTTTTCAGTTAGCCACTACAAATGATACAAATGATTGATTTTCTTATATACATTCATTGACAAAACAAAAAACAAAAAAAACAACTCAACAAAAAGGAGTTGGAATTGAATGAAACTTTGTGTGTGAATGTAATGATTATATATAAGTGATTACAATATTAGAGTGCAAGGATAAGTATACTGGGGAAAACTGAACAACTGAAAGGAGGCTCTAGTCATCCTGATAGGCTGCCTCTAACCTGGAAACAAGATACAGTTTGGCATTGGAGGCAAACAGGTTCTATATGGTATCCTGTAACACATGTACCCACAGATGTTGCAGCTGGGCCTGTAGAATCATCCATCACACCACCAGTTGGGGCAATGTACTGCTCCACAGCAAAGGCAGGATTGAAGTGCTCACCACAAGGCCTCTAAATTCTAACTAGTTGAATCCCAAACAGAAACCGGATTTGTCGCTAAAGACGATACGGTTCCAGTTTTTTGCAGTCCAGGTTTCTCGTTCATGACACCACGGCAAACAGAGGTGACGGTGGCTAGCTGTCAATGGCAGGACACATAATGGGCACCGTGACAACAGATTTCCTTTTGCTGAGCACCTGGAAATGGTCCGATCAGAGACAGGGGTGTTTAGTGAAGGTGCCACCTGTGTCTGGATGGTGGACAATGAAACTGTGGGAGCTGTTTGTGCTAATCAGAGGATCAAACGATCCTCTCTACTGGTGGTCTGCCTGGGCTGTCTGGAACGTGTTCTCTGTGTGTGTTATGGAACTACTGCTCCCAACACCTCCTAACAGCTAGGACAGAACAGCCTAGATGACAGGCAATTCATCTAAATAGCCATCCTTGTTCTCTCAGTCCAATGATGTGCCCCCTCTCAAAGTCTGTCAGCTGGGCAAAATGTCTTTGAGTGCATCGCAGAGGCATGTCTGGCAATCAACAATCTCTCACCAAGAGGTACACTACACAAAAGTAACCTTTGAGAGCCTTTGTAAAGGGCAGCACTTTTATGCCCTCTTGTGGAAAGACCCAGTGTCTAAACAGACCATTTACATATCTGCCTGAGACATAAATGCATGCCATGTTTTGCAGTGACGCATAATTTCTATCTGGGTGTGTTGTTTTTTGTCAGTGAGTCTATACATATATATATATATATATATATATATATATATATACACACATATAAATACACACATATAAATACACACATATATATATATATATATATATATATATATATATATATATATATATATATATCCTTATGCTTATTGAGACTAATTTGCATGTGTACTGCAGGTGTACTGAACAACACAGTAATCCTTAGTAAATCACCCGCAACACACCCACTAACAACTTGAGTGATCTATTTGACTGCTTAAGTACTTTAGTACTATTTACATGGGATCTTCATAAATCAGGGCTTTTATGTACCAGCTTTAGTGAATGAGAGAAGGGATGAGACGTGGAACGTGATGGCTTATGGCACACAAGGGCACTCAGGGTATGGGGGAAAGGAAGTAGGTCAGGGCTGGTATTGTGTGGGCAGGGTCTGATGCGACTGCCAGACAGTTATAACTGTGAGTGACAGTGAGCGTGGAGAGCCGTGAGTGAGTTCTCCAGTTCCTCAGCGCAGATGAAGCAGATACGGCACATTTCAGACTCAGATTGCTGACAGGGTCAACTGAAAGTTGTCTATTTGTATGTGTATGTGCAAGTGTGTGACTTGAAATACCAATGTGATTGCATTGCTTGTCCTCTTGCAACTGGTAGGTCAGGCGATGCTAATGAACCTCAAAGTTTTTCTTCTTTTCTTTATTTTATTTGGTCATCTAAGCCTTCATTGTGGTTTAAAGCACTGCTAACAAACCTTGTGCGTCATTTAGTCTTTCTGTGGATGCTCTTTTAGAGAGCTCTATTTGCAGACAGATTGAATAAACATTCCGTGGATGTGATCTTACATTATTTTTGATGTACAAGCCAGGAGTTAAAAAAACAATATGTGAAAACGTTTTATATGTACGCAAACTGGAAAAAAAGTATGTATGAAAATTCTTTGTGTTCATGCGCTGGTCGATCGGTGATATATCGGAGAGTGTGATTGAATTATTGAACGAATTAAACTAATAGTAATTGCAGTAATGTCAAAGGAAAATGAAAAATGTAAAAATAAACAACGGATTAAAATACGACTCCCAAACTCAGTTAAGAAGAATTTAATATGTGCTATTTTAAAATAAATATTATAAACATTCAACTACTTCAAGAATGGTTGAGTAACTAAAGCATATACTTGTCAGGGTCACATTGCTGAATGGAGTTGATCTGATGAATGACCTGATGAATGGATTTTATTTTGTTGGTTTGATTTCTGCTGCTAATTAGGTGGATAATAAAATTTTATCCATCATTCCATCCATCTATCCATCCATCTTTATGTTAAATGCAGAGCAAACCATCCTGCCCTACCCAGGTCAGAATCTGGAGTCTATTCTAAGTTTCAATGGACACAGGCACAGTCCCAGACATTGTCCCAGTCCATCACCTTATTTCGTAAACACACCATCCAAATTTTATGTTGCAAGCCCCAACCAGGGTTTGAACTGACACCACCAGCTCTTTATAACAGCTGGCTCTAACCTCCAAACCACCAGAGCTGCTAGTCCTTTTTAAATAAGTGGTATCATGGAGAGGTGCTCAGGTGGTGAAATGACAATTCACCAGCCCACCAGAGCGGCGAAGTGGACTCAAGTCATTGCAGGCTGATTAACCCTATCAGAGGGAGGGGGTGCTGTTCAGGGGATCATAATTTTCTTGTTCGTATAATTAGAATATAACTCTAGAATCTACCACAAATGTGCCTTTTATTGGATACCTTTGTGATATTAAAATCTCAGAGAAAAAATAATTAATTCTACTATAGCATGCTATGTTTTTGGTACTTCCTTCTGGCACTCCGGTAGTGCAGTGGTCAAATATACTAGGCCACCAATGTGTTTGAGTCCCAGTGGGTTGGACATACAGTCATGACTGGCTGTGTCTGAAAGAGGGGATGGCTGGCTCATTCCCATCTGCTGCAACAGTGATCCCTGCCGGCCCTGGGATAGACTGGCATTTCGTCTAGGGCATACTTACTGTGTTTTCTGTGTTTTCAGAATAGGTATGGGGTTGTAATAGCAATAATAATAATAATAATAATAATAATAATAATTACACTTTCTTATATGGCAGGATTGTCTACTGCTATCCGCATGGCTGCTAGTTTCATGCCACACCAGCAGGAGCTACACCTGATACCATTTTTAAATCAGCAGTAATTGATCTTCAAATCACTGAGAATTTGTATCAGTTCCTGCTTGGATGGATTGAAACCCCGCAGCTATACCCGCTCTTTGCTACACAATTTTTGTGCAAATACATCATTAGAGCCCTGCATTGTAAATATCCTTTGTGTCTGTTCATTTTGTAGTTTGCTGATGTTTTTAAAAGAAATCACACCCAAAATGTGGGTATCACTGTTTAGTTAGTCCCCATGTTTGCTGCTACAAAAGCCTTATGTGTGCTGTGAAGGATTTCCACTAGAATTTGGAACATGACTGCGAGGTCGGGCATAGATGCTGGACAGTAATCCCTGGCTTGCAGTTGACATTCCAATCATCTCAAAGGTTTCTGTTAGTGTCATGGTCAGGGCTTAACTTGTACAAACCAGCCAACCAGTTCTCTTTCACAGTTGGTAAACCATTTAATTATTTAAAAAATTGAAGGGAAAAAAGGCTAGTACATTTGGGGATAGAAATGAAGGAGAACATCAGAGAAGGAGTGAGACCAAGGGAGAAGTTGAGAGATGCAGGACGCTGTGATGTGGTGCAGACGATATATGGTGGGCTAAAGGGATGAAGAGGAATGGGTAGTAGAGACAGGGTAAAATAAATGGAAGGAGGAGAGAGAGTGATGATTGCGTGACTGAGAGGAAAGTGCATTGCTTTGTGTGCAATGCTCTCAAGTTGGATATTAAGAGGAGCTGGCCTCCTCTCCAAGCTAACTCCCCTCTCTCTCCCTATCCATCTGCACTAATGATCCACGCACGCTGCCACACGGCCAGGCTGAGTGATGCTCACTGACAGTATCACTCACGTGGAAACATTGCAGTCGCCGCCCGTGAGACGTCTCACACACACACGCACACACACATACACTCACTGCCAGAAACTCTGCTTATACCTGCCACAATTAAAACATTGCAATGATTTCAGCTAGCATGGCTATATGAGATTATCCTGACTAACTGGTAGATTCCACAATGCTGTCTTTCCTTATACAGTAAAATGCATGCAGTCAGTACCGCAGAACACCTGCTGAATACAGAAAGTTATTAACAATGTCCTCAATATAATCACTCATATTTTAATCACTATTCTTGGTCAAGGTCTATGAACTAGGAACTGTTTGTCATTTTGTCGTGTTGTGCATCTCACAGTAATTCATTATCATTTTTTGTAAATCACTTGCTGTGACAGGACAGATTGGCTTTGGACTCAAATTCTGGCGCAATTCTGGATTTGACCACTAGTTGATGTTGGGATCGAAGACCAATTTGTTAGGAGAAATAACAATAGCAACAAATAATAGTAGAACTGTGTGTGTGCTGCCTGTAATTTTCCTGATCACCCTGAGTTTGACTTAAATCGATCTCATGTACACCGGACTGACATGCTACTGAGGTGCCCCTGCACAGTGCGTGAACAAAGAGCCTCCTTTAAAGCACAGCATGTGAAATTGAAACAAAGGAAACACAGACTGGCGATATGTTAAATGGAAAAACTAACGATCCAAGTCTGTGGTCGCTTCCTTGATCTCCTAAACTGAAAATATATCAGCTTAGTGCTGTAGTAAACAAAAAGCTCCCTGGACAAAAAAAAAGAGACATCTGATGTGTTTTGGGTGGTAGTTACTTCAGGCTACTGCAGATGCCATTGTACGATGGTGATCGGGTTCTAAATACCTGTGGAGTGTACGAAGGGATTCATAGATTGAGAAGAGGTGGTACAGTGCTGTGAATGTCTCGTGTGGAAAATGGGTCGCAAAGCAGATGATGATGATTGGCAAAAGGAGTGATTGCATTTGGGAAAGCCAAAGGCCATAGTGTGAAGGAAGTAGCTGAATTTGCAGGTGCATTGAAGTGCACGGTCATACGGGTCTAACATCAATGGCAAAACTCCAAGTCTACAGGAAATTCTGGTCAGAGTTGTATCCAAAGGGTGAAACTGACGGCCAGGGACAGCTGCTGTGTTTTCATGGCTTGGATCCTTTGGTGGAGAAGACACCACAATGCCTACATTGAGCTGCTGGACAACCAGGTTTTGCATTTTGTGATCATCCTTGTATTCCAAGGTCAGGGCAATAAATGCATCAAGTGAACATCCAGGAGCAGTCACACATCTGGACTGGCCTGCAAAATCCCCAGATGTGGATCCTCTTGAAAATATGTGTTACTATCTGGACCAACAGATAAGACGCCAGGGAAGGCACCCATGAAATCTGGCCAAACTATGCAATTCTTTGATGCAACAGAGGCTGAACGTTGAAGTCGCCTACATCCAGAAACTTGTTCAGTCAATGCCTAATCGAATCACAGCTGCTGTTTTGTGCTCGTTGAGGTATTGCACGCTATTAGGTACATTTCAGTCACAGGTGACTAATTTATTGTCTGGTGAGCTTATTTCTTTCACTTTATTCTTTTAAAACAGATTGAGTGCTTAGTTCACTTAGATTTTCTGTCAATGCTATAATTCTCTATGTTATCATATTCTCCAAGCTTCTGTCAGCTCAAATAACTTCTTAATCACTTTCTGCCACTTCGCTTTGAACTTAAATATCTTCTCCTATCAGGTCTTTTCCTCTTTCTGTTTTCACTCTCCTTTTCAAAATTCACTTTGTTTCTTTGATTCTTTTCCCTAACAACACATAGATGACAAACAATTGCAGTTACCGTCTGTGCTTCAAAGACGACGCAGCATTGAAATAAATAGTCTGTTGTGCATCTGCCACTCATTCGTGCTAATTGCCAATGAGTGCATTCTGATGAATGTAGTTTCCACAGTTAGACGTGCCGGCATGTCTGAACGCTTCTGCCGATGCAGACCTATATGTTACACTTGCATTGACCAGAGTACTCAGTGTTGATAAAAGGCTGTTCTTGAGAATGTATGTGGGTCAATGACATGAATTTTTTATTCAAGGGCATTCCTTTAAGCGAATAATACATACATCCTTCAATACCTCTGTCAAGTGAACATTTCACTTCATGCATTTCAATGCATCGGAATAAAATACATTTTAGAGATTTCTGCTTCTGTCAACCAAGAGCAAAGGAGCTGGTGTGCTCCTGTGAATAACATGAACATATAGTTGATTAATAAAATGACCCCAAGTGACCTTGGAGATGGAGTGACAAAGTCTGTACCATTTCCACAAGTGTTTGCCAGGTCACTTATACGACCTCAAAAACACAGTGTTAGGAATCTATAAAGTCATCTCAGATATTAAATTAATAATAATAAATAATATTAATGTTTAATGTATTCTGCAGTATACAGTAGACACTCTAAAGGCTAATTTACAAACATATTCAGGTTTTGGCACCCCTGTTAAATTTAAATTGAATGTTTTGCTGATTTTCTAAATGAAAAGGCATTTTTCCTTCAGGGACCAACCTGAAATATAACATATTTCTACAACTTTAATGCACATATTCTAATTTGGTGTAATTTACAGATGATCCACTGATGTTTTAAGGTCTCAGAGCTTACGTAATGACTCATTAAAATGTGCAGAACTAGGTCAGACTTAAGTTTGGTCCCAGCAGAAGTGTTAACGTCTTTTCATTTAGAACTTCAGCTAGCTTGACAGGCCTCTTTTTTCCCGGACATGTTCTCTTTTTGTTACCTAAAAATGCACCCTGCCTTAATTTCTAAATTGACCAGAATATTGGGGATTTGACTTTTCTTTCATGTTGATGCTGGTTTTCTACAGTTGCACTTTGAATTTCTGCGTTTCTTTTGACTTTCTTTTTAGGTCCTACCTTTTTGAACACATTTATTTGTACATGTAACCACTGATCAAACTGATTCTCACTCATTACTCTCGTGTGTGTAGACTTGTTAACTGTTCTGTTTTGTTCTTGTCAGTTTGGGCAATTTGGTACTTTCTTTACTATGGGTTCTGACATCTCACAAGGCTTCATGACTTTGTCCAGACAATACCATAAAATACACAGAAAATAATGATAACTTGTTTAAATGACTTTTATGTAATAAGTTCATGGTGTCACAACTTACTTGAACCACCAGGACCCCAACCTAACATCCTAGTATCAGTTGCGGCTGCCTGCCTGCCTGCCCGGTGTCTTTCTCCTACCCTTAGTGCTCTCTTATTGAAAACCCAAATATGGTCAGCCCAAATTCGGCAACCCATGTAATTTGACCAGTGGTTCACAGCCTGTATATCTTCTATCTTGATGAACGTTATTAAAAATGCTTAACAGTTTTTGTTAATATGTGGTTGTACCGCTTTGGTAGTTGGTTAAATACATGATTCTGTTTTAAAATGAAGGCATACCATTTAATTATAATTTATTTGCAGATAAAAAAAATATTTACAAAAGAAAACCTGTTTTTAGAGCTGTAGTTGACATTATGTACCATAATCATCAGGATTATTTTCAGTCTAACATAAGGTCAACAGGAAAAACAGTGAGAACATTAGCCGGAATTATCTGTAAAGCCATATAAGAACTGTAACAGGCCTTGACCAACAGATCAAATATTCAGTTGTGCTATAAATACGGAATTCCAGTAGCATTCATCATTAGATGGTTTGTCATGAATTCATGCTTACCAGTGTACATTTTTAGTGATAATAGCCTCCACCTGTTCCCCGTCTGTGGCTCAGCGAGGCTTTTCATGGTCCTGCTGAAGTGTCTCCCCTGCAGTTGAGATGAGGATATGAGCAGAAGGTTTGAATTTAGGTCACGGCAACATGCTCCTCCAGAGATATTGTGTTTGTGTGTGTGCGTGTGTGTGCATGTGTGTGTGTTAGGTTGAAACAATATGCCCTGTGCCCGTATGCCACTGTGTCCTAATCCTGCCTCCACTTGTTTGCTAATGGATAGACGTTGGAAAGACGGAATAACGCACATTTCCATGCTAGTGTTGTTAATCCTGAGCTGTCCGTCTTTGACACATGTCCCAGCTCTCCCGCTGCCCTTGTTAGCACAGTCAGGACCAGATGTATCAGAGGCCTCCTACACGTGGCTCAGTTCACTTCTGGGAAAACCAGAAGGGTGTCGTTTATATTGAGTTTCTTTTGCAGTGTCTTTGTGCCATCTGCAATACTGTATCATGCATGGTGAATGCCATGCATACATTTCTAACAACACACATTAGGGAAAAACCTTCATTTGTGATGGATCACTTTTATTGACTCTGTCATTTTGTATCTTCTGTCTAAACAAATTGTGTTTTGTGGAGGAAATTATGACAACAAGGACCCTGTACTGTTGCACATCTGAAGATGTTTGCAGGGACAGTTGGACACCAGAAACACTTCATCATTATTCTCAGTGCCAAAAGGCCTTTTAAGTGTTGTGAAAGGAATGACTACATTACAGTGGTAAATTACCATCCGAACTTTATTTGGAATGTGTTGGAATGTGCTGGACTGAAATGCAGGAATGGATGTTTATTAACAAATGATAATGGAATGGACATGGGATATCTCAGGTTCATACTGTCCACAATTAAATAAAAGTCAAATAAATGTAAGAAACACTGCCTTTGTTTCCTCCATACCGTCCCAACTTTCTCAAATTTTGGTTGTATTTGCTATTTTATCCTAAAGTCATCCTTCTTGAATCCCAAAAAAATTCATACCACCTTTATCAGATTCAAAATCAAACTATGTAGGTATATGTATATGTATGTATGTACGTATGTATGTGTGTGTGTATATATATATGTGTGTATATGTGTATATATATATATATATATATATATATATATATATATATATATATATATATATATATATATGATAGGTTGACTAATTAATCTCTGAAGTCAACCAGACTGCAAACTTTTATGTACTTATATGTGCTTTATTTGTTCTACAAAAATAAGACAGGGCCTCAAAGGACACTCTTATTTCCTGTATACAGTACAAAACTCTCTCTAAAGCAATACAATGCACTTTTATAGTCAAATAACGTGAATCTCACCTATAATTTACCAGCCAATCGTTAGAAATAGTATTTTTTTTTATCAGCATTGTTATCCTCAGTGGTATGAAAAAGTAAAGAAATATACTTTTTTCTGCAACTCACCACTATTATTTCTCAAACTTGTTATATTACTTCGCATTTTCAATGGTTCTTAAATGGTTTGTTCTATTTTTTGTGAGAAATTGCTCCCTTTGATGACAGTGATACTAGCCAATTCTGGATATCTGTTAGCTCATGTATACACAATAGGGCAGGTAGTGCAATACTTCATCTGCCTTATGAGTTCCCAAACTTCACTTGTCAAGCACATTACCTCTAATGCTCTCAAACGGGTAGCTGTTGTGCATGTGATCAGGTAGCTGACAAGATCACAAGACTATTTTGTGATTTTTGACGCAGATGTTATATACAAGGATGGTCGCTGGAGAAAGCATTATACCATGACAAACTGCTAAGATATTTGGAATAATGCATTAGGTTATTAGGTTGGATCCTTATGTACACCCAAACTAAATGCAATACAGGAAGTCCCCATTGTACAAGGGTCCAACTTACGATATTTCGACTTTATAATAGGAATCTGATGGTACATATAAATGCACATTCACCAGAAACTGTACTGAATTTTGAATTTTCATTTTTCTCTGGGCAAGCGAAATGCAGTACGATCCTCTCCTGCACTCCCTTGTGCTAAATAAGTGCTGTGCATGACATAGGGAGTCACATGGTGGGAGTGATGAGCGCTGGGAAATGTTTGTTTTTCACTTTAAATACCTTATTCAATAAATTGCATGAAAAATCCCATACTCTATTATAAACTAAGCTTCATGTTAATGATTTTGCCCAACTGTAGTTTAATGTACGCTTAATGTAAGCATGTTTAAGTTACACTATGCTATGATATATACAATTTATATTAAAATCCTTGGTTTATGATACATTCAACTAATTTACAGCAGAATGTATACTCATCCCCAGTACAGTGGAGTACCTGTACTAAAAATAAGTGGTAGTTGATCATTTCTTTCAGTTATGAAGTACTAGTAATAATTAATCACACCTTTACGCTAGATAAGCTGTTTGCTAGGCGTCACAGAGACCCAGGTTCCAGTCCAGGTGGTGTCTTGTCACTGGTTTCATGTCACACACGCATGATTGGTTGTGTTTGGGAGATGGGGTGCCAGTACAGAGGATAATCCTGGGCAAACAACCCAGTAAACCCAGTGATGCAACAATGACCACTACCCAGCACTGTGATGGACTGGCACCCCTTTCAGGGTATATGTAAATTTCAGGCTAGTTTCTGGAACTCTCCGCGACACTGACCTGGATAAGCAGGGACAAAATTGGGGGAACTTTTTGCTAGCTAATTATAAGAGACAGTAGTACTTCCATTGGGAGTATGGGAGACAGCCAGGGTGTGGCATTTCCAAGCACTATGGAATAAGAATGTAAAACATTACACTTTATGACCAGTGAAGACAGTTATGGCTTCAGGGGAAACATAGTAATTAACATGCAAATTCTTTCAACTGCTGTCAAGATAAGATGATGAGGAAAAAAAAATCAGGTATGTCATGATGAAGAATTCCTATAGAGATGCTCATTTCAGCCTCCTCCCAGAATTAAACTCAAATCTATTTTCTTAAGCTGCTTAAACAGATGAACAGTGACAGCACCATGGTGGTACAGTATGTGAGTGGTGAGTCACATCTATGACATAGTATGACCTTGCATATTTTAGTACAGAGCCTTACAGAGAATGGCGAATTTCATAAACCATACCAACTGCCTCACTGATGTTCAGGTCATGGGTTTTAGAGCTGATTCAAAACTAGAAACTGTGTTTCTTACAAATTGCTTTAACTACTAAAGGTTATAGTAAACGTTCTATCTTATGATTTAGTCTTAAAACCTGCTAACAAAAACAATGACTATAGAATTAGCAGAAGACTCTCAAGCATACCATTTATATGGCTCTTCTTGGACTTATAAAAGGAATTTAAACAGTAACACAAGGATATTTTGGAAGGTGATGCTAGGATCTTACCATTGCCATCTTACCACACTACATGGGTTTAGTTTGAGGGGGTCCCCAGAGCCAATGCCTGAAAGTAGGAACGGGAGTGGTAGGTTAGCAATTATTAACCAGAAGGTTGAGGTTTAAAAAACCCAGCACTGTCAAGCTGCCACTTTTGGACCCTTGCATGGGTTGTAGCTTGTAAGATGGTATCAGTAGTAAGTCAACCTGCTCAATAGTGACTGTTAAATACTGTAAACATAAAGATAAACCTAAATGGAATGCCAGTCCATCAGAGGTGTTGGTTAGGGGTTGATATAGCAGCATCTCCCCTCCCTCAGGCACAGCCAATTGTGCCTGCATGATTCCTGACCTGGCTGGAAGGAACCAGCAGGACTGGAACCTGGCTCACCATGGTGGTTGGCTATTATTTTAGACCACAGTCCCATCTGAGTACTGAAAGCCATAATCAGTTTACCTATTTGGATGAAGACCTTTCCTGTAACTATGATGGTATCCAAGTTTGTAACTTTAGCACAAATATGGAAAAGTGAATGTAGCTTATATGTAATATACAGCTGAACTTAATTTCCAAATACGTACCCTAAATTTATGTTTTATTCATAAAAATGTACATACTTCTATGTAACCTTAGCAGAACTACCTTAATGACACACAAAGTACATGTAAGCATCTTTTTCTTAAATAAAACGCAAGAGTTTAGACTTGTGTACTTTCCTTGACATACAGTTTTGTGAATCTGGTTGCCCCTGGTCAAATTATATATTTGCTTGAAAAGACCTTAACACACCATCTGAAGGGATCTAACCAATTTAACATGGTTCTGCAAATTTTAATACACAAAATAGTACACATAGTACCATATCGGAAAAAGTAAACCTCAAATTTGGCGTGTGCTTTCCAGGTGCTCCTGGTGTTTGTTTTGTTTTGTCTCAGAACTGATTTCAGTAGTTAATAGGGTATTAAAAATTGTGGAATTTTTATATTTAAGTTTGTTACTTTCAGGGGTTATGTTAACTTTTTTTCATTGTGAAAAATGACAAAATATGGGGTGGCCCCAAGCTTTGCATAAAACTTTTCAATTCACTGTAAACTGTAACATATGATGTATACCTTTCTTTTAAATGTGCTCCATGTAAAATGTAAAAGTTTAAAATCTCGTATTATCACCTAAAATCATAACATCACAATTTATACTTTAAAATAAATGTTTCCCATTAATATTTTTAGGCTAGTTAACGATAACCAGACCAAGGTTTTTTGTGAATATCCTCAGATGTTGTGAGGTTGTGTCTATGTCTCTTATTTTTTGCAATACATTAGAATTTATTTAAAGACAACGCTCCTTCTCAGATGTAAGATATGGAAATATAGTCTCTGATATGTGGGTTTGTATTGGGACTGAACAAGGGGTTACCATACATACACAGACAGGAATAAGGCCATCCTTATTAAGTTTTCAGGAGATAAAAGGTCAGAACATGTCCCAACATCCATATCCCACCCTCTGAAAGCACCACCCAATTCTCCCTTACCTCTCCATCAGGCACTCTTGTGGGCCATTAGCCATTCACGTTCCCTCTCATTAGAGGCTGAGTTTTACTTAAGCCATTGGACTCAGCAGTCTGCGGCCGCAGCATGCATTAATATTTTAGTAGCTCATGTTGAAGAGCTGAGAGCCAGTTACTCCTTTTGTAGTGTAGAGCGTCTACTCACTCACTCGCTCTCTTTCACTTATTCTCTCTTTCTCTCTGTGCTTCCTCATCTTCCAGCTCCATCGTCTAACTCAGAAAAGCCCCTTTTTTACTGCTCCCACACTCTTTTGCCCCCTTTTTTTTTCTCTGCTTGGTTTCTTTTTCCTCCTCACACAATCTCTCGTGGACTGACACCACTAGACCCTAACTCAAAGTAACCTAATGAGTTCCTTTTGTTTAGGGAAATGGATAAAAGAGGGTATATCTTCATTTCTCAAGTTTCTTATGCTTGGATGGAGTGTGATCTCTTTCTTTCTTCTCCTCCCCCATCTCTCCACTTTTTTAGTGTCTCTGAAATGGACTCATTGAAATTAGAGATTTGATTGTATCACTCTTGATTTAACTGCTACCTCTGGTGCTATCATCAGACACTGATTTGACCTCACTTATTTTATGTTTCAGAATGAGAGATTATCTATGAGAGCAAAATATCAAATTGGCAGGGGCACTGTATGGGAGGTCAGAATATATTGACTACACACTATCACAAGTTAATTGGACTGATAGACTGGGAATAGAAAATGTTCTTCCATGCAACTCAAACCTAAAGAAATTAGAAATATCTACTTGCTTGACTGAAATATGTGGGAAACCCTGTTATTAATCATTTAATTAGGAAAGAGAATGACCTTGTAAGCTCTGTTTGTGATTATGTTCACAATCAGAATGTGTGAGTAGCTTTGGTGTGTGTGTGGTGTGAGCGCGATTTAACAATAAAGATTATGTTACATTTGATTTTAAAAGATTTCAAAATCTTGGTATTCAAAACCAATAACTGTGACATTTGATTGTCTGTCTGTCTGTCTGTCTGTCTGTCTGTCTATCTATCTATCTATCTATCTATCTAGAGTGGTGCGTTTGCGAACCCTTTAGAATTTTCTATATTTCTGCATAAATATGACCTAAAACATCATCAGATTTTCACCCAAGTCTTAAATGTAGATAAAGAGAACCCAACTAAACAAGTGAGACAAAAATATTATACTTGTTGATTTATTTATTGAGGAAAATTATCCAATATTACATATTAGTGAGTGGCAAAACTATGTGAACCTTTGCTTTCAGTATCTGCTGTGATACCCCTGTCCAGCAATAACTGCAACTGTTGATGAGTCCTGCACACTGGCTTGGAAGAATTTTAGCCCATTACTCCATTCCACAGAACAGCTTCAACTCTGGGATGTTGGTGGGTTTCTTCACATTAACTGCTCGCTTCTGGTCCTTCCACAACATTTTGATTGGATTAAGGTCAGGACAAATATGTCAAAATATGAACTTTTTTCTTCTTTAACCATTCTTAGATAGAAGGACTTGTGTGCTTAGGGTCGTTGTCTTGCTGCATGACCCACCTTCTCTTGAGATTCAATTCATGGACAGATGTCCTGACATTTTCCTTTAGAATTATCTCATATAATTCAGAATTCATTGTTCCATCAATGATGGCAAGCCACTCTGGCCCAGATGCAGCAAAACAGGCCCAAACCATGATAATACCACCACCATGTTTCACAGATGGGATAAGGTTCTTAATCTAGAATGCAGTGTTTTCCTTTCTCCAAATATAATACTTTTATTTCAAACCAAAAAGTGCTATTTTGGTCTCATCCATCCAGAAAACATTTTTCCAATAGCCTTCTGTTTTGTCCACGTGATCTTTAGCAAACTGCAGACGAGCAGCAATGTTCTTTTTGGAGAGCAGTGGCTTTCTCTGTGAGGCCCTGCCATGCACACCATTGTTGTTCAGTGTTCTTCTGATGGTGGACTCATGATGAACATTAACGTTAGCCAATGTGAGACAGGCCTTCAGTTGCTTAGAAGTTACTCTTGGGTCCTTTGTGATCTCGCCAACTATTACACGACTTGCTCTTGGAGTGATCTTTGTTGGTCGACCACTCCTGGGGAGAGTAACAATGGTCTCAAATTTCCTCCATTTGTACACAATCTGTCGGACTGTGGACTGGTGGAGTCCAAACTCTTTAGAGATGGTTTTGTAACCTTTTCCAGCCTGATGAGCATCAACTCTTTTTCGGAGCTCCTCAGAAATCTGTTTTGTTTGAGCCATGATACACTTCCACAAACATGTTTTGTGAAGAGCAGACAGATAGATCCCTGTTCTTTAACTGAAACAGGCAGCCACTCACACCTGATTGTCATCCCATCGATTGAAAGCACCTGACTCTAATCACCTTCAAATTAACTACTAATTCTAGAGGTTCACATACTTTTGCCACTCATTAATATGTAATATTGGATAATCTTCCTCCATAAATAAATGACCAAGTATAATATTTTGTGTCATTTGTTTAACTGGGTTCTCTTTATCTACTTTTAGGACTTCTTTTAGGAATTTAGGAAAATCTGATGATGTTTTAGGTCATAATTATGCAGAAATATAGAACATTCTAAAGGGTTCACAAACTTTCAAACACCACTGTATCTATCTAGTCACAAACTCTTAGACTCCCTAATTTATCTACTCATGATTCGGCTATGACTTGCATGCAATAGACACAAGACTCGGACAACTCGGACTTGTATGAAGTGATTCATGAACATTGTGCTTAGCAGTGTTCATAAATCAGTTCACATAACATGAATGCAGTTTGTTGTTAAAAGCTGATTTAGAACAAGTGATTCATCTGTTTAAACTGATGTGAATACTAACACTTGGATGTAGAAGGAAGGACTGGAATCGAACAATTTGCTTATTTCTCTGCTATGTGATTTCCCATCATATGTTAAGTCTACTATTATATCACTCACAAATAAAGCTGTTTTGGTTAGTCCAAGCATGCCTATACATGTGCTCAGTATACATGCCATGCAAATGTTGTATTGGCTTGTACATGGGCATGCTCAGTCAGTTAGATGCTGGCAGACATTCTGTTAAAGCTGGTCACATTTACAGTTGCTGTTTGGATGTATGTTGATGCATGTGTTCTTCAGGCAACAGCATAGTGTGTAGACATAGCAATGGGATTACTGTCTTCAGGAAGACTTATCACAGCAGTATCGTCTCATCAATGTTGCAACAGCTGCGATGCATTCTGTTACATCTGTGGCGAGTATACGCTTAAGGCTCAAAGATGCACCATGACTCCACTTCTTAAGAAAGAGTATGAGCTCTGCTTTGAATGCTTTGACAAACCCATCACATTTCTTGTGCAACATGCAATCAACCTGAGAGCTTAGCTCAGAGGTACATTGAAGTCAATGCCATTTGCAGTCCCAGTGATATGGCAACAGAAGGATCACATGATGCACTGTTACTTCTATCAGACCAGTGTAGATGGCTTCTCTACTAGAAAACAAGAAATCCATTGAATACTCTAATCTGCCTTCAGGTGAAACCAGTGCCACCTGAAGACAGTTGGCCAGTAACGAAAGTATTGGCACTGCTATTAACAAAGGAGCTCAGATATACAAAGTACTGTTGTTTCCTTTGTGAACACGATACCTTAAGAACCAAATTACATTAAATAGAACTGGAGGCTCTGTAAACATTTTGTTCCAGGGCATAGAAGTATGGCATATAAACCATTTGTTAACCCAGCACAGATATGTCTTGCCTCCTCTTCATATAAAAGTTAGATTTTGTGAAAGCAATGAACAAAGAAGGTGATTGATTTTGCTACTTAAAACAGATGTTTCCAAACGTAACTGATGGCAAGATTGAGGATGAGTTTGAAGATCTGCTATTGGGGACAGGGAAAATAGCACGAAAGGATGTTGTTGAGAATTGTCTTGGCCACTACAGCACAAACTGCATTGATCTAACTGATAACCTGCTTAAAGCATGCAAAACCATGAAGTACAATATCACTGAAAATTCATGTTCTGCATTAAAACTTGGACTTCTTCCATGTTGATCTTGGTGCAGTCAATGAAGAACATGGTGAAATGTTTTGCCAGGACATCAAGACCATATAAAATGACATCAGGGCAATTGGAATCTATCAATGCTGTAGGACTATTGTTGGACATTGACACGAGAAGGTCCAGATGCTGAGTACAATTGAAAATCAGCTGTAATGTATTTTATGCTCAGTTGAACTAACACTGTGTCAGCATCATTATGCAATTGAAGATAATATGATTTAGTGTGCTTAAATAAAATACATTTGTTTTTATGTTTCTGCAAATTCTGAAATCGATATGAGACAGATTGACACTGTCTCATAGTCTCACATTTTAAAGGAATCAAAACTTATGGGAAAAAAAAAGTTATCCAGTGTTATTTACAGGATATAAAAGTGCATGTAAACCTGCTGATAGATATTAATTAAATCTGCAGTTATATGATAATTTTGTACATGTAAACTAAACCCACACAGACATGGGGAGGACATTCATGCTCCACACAGGTCCGAGTCTGAGGTCGGGATGGAACCAGGGACGGTGGAGCTGTGCCAACCACTGTGTCACCATGCCACCCCTCAGACTTGATATGTGGAGAAAAAATATATGACTTCACCATCATATGTGAAGCACCATTCTTTATGTGCACTTAGCTTTTATTTACACCACTCATTTTTTACAGTGTCGCTGTCATGGAGCACTTAGTGAAATCTTTTTTTTAGGGCATGAGGTATAGTTAGCTTCAAGAGTTCTGTTCTGAATACTGTCCAACTGATACCGGATTTCTCTGTGAGTTCAATATGTGTGTGAAAAAAAAAGCATAGCATCATTAGTCTGAAATGATGAAAGCTTGACAAGCACTCTATGATTGGGATTTCAAAAATATATTTATTATTTTTATTAGTTTTAACTCTGATTATTCTGGTCATGGGGTCTGGTAACAGTCGATTGTAATGCCTGGTAGGGGTCATTGTTGCAGTGCCTGAACAGTGCTGGGACTAGAATCTGGTTCTCTGTGATCTAATAAAATATACACTTGTCCTGATCGAGGTTGCTGGAGGCTCTGATGCCTCTCCTCTGAGAATAGAGTCCATCGCTCAGCCATCAGGGGTTGCTGTTGCAGTAGTCACTACTGGATATCCCACCGATCAGACTCCTTTAGTTTTGAAAATGTGGAAAAAAAAAAACTTGAATGGAAAATTGAAAAAAACACCTGTTGCAAAAAGAGGTGGAAAAGTTAGAATACCGCTAAAGCTGGAATGAGGCAGCACAATATTGCAGTTGTTAGCACCGTCTCTGAGATCCCCTGGGCTCTGCCTGTGTGGAGTTTGCATGTTCTTCCCTTGTTCACTTGGGTTTTCTCCAGGTGCTCTGATTTCCTCCCACATTCCAAAGACATGTGTGTTAAGTAAAGTATTGTTTCCAAACTGCCCCTTAGTGTGTGACTGTATGTGCCCTATGACCGATTGGTGCCTTGTCTAGGGATGTTCCTACCTTGCACCCTATGCTGCCGGCTAGGCACCTGCACTCCCGTGACCCTGACCAGGATAAGTGGATAAGGCAATGAATGAATGAATAAAGCTGGAATGAAGAAAAAAGGTGATGGAAAAGGGGTCTTCGAATTAACGATGCTGTAAGTCACATGATTCTGTTCCACCTGTTCAGTTGAAAACAAAACAAAATTTGTATTGTTACATTTAGATATAATTTAATATTCAACCCGACTGAATGTGAATGTGATTTTGTTTTCCCTGCCGAAATTTTGTAAATGCACTTGACATTTGCAAAACATTTGGATGGTAACCTGGCTAATATGATGCCCAACCTAGCAGGAAGGCACTGCTGTCACCGAAGTGGTGAGCTAGCGTGTTGGATCACTGAGCACTGTGCAATTGATATTCATTCATTCATACATTCATTTTCTTTACGTAGGCAATTGATATTGTTAATTTTAAATATGTTTTTATCATCGAAAATAATTGAAAAATAAAATGACTGGCATGGTGACACAGTGGTTAGAGATCCTTGGTTCAGTTTATGAACCTGACTTTGACTGTGTGTGGGGTTTGCATGTTTTCCCATGTCGGTGTGGGTTTGCTTTGGATACTTTTCTCCCACATCCAAAAAACATGCATAAAGTCAGTTGGTGTCTTTAAAGTGTCCCAATGTAAGTGAGTTTGTGTGTGTTCCTGCAATGATTTGGTACCCTGTTTGGGATGGTTACTGCCTTGAACCCTGTGCTACCAGGTGGGCCCTGACCCCCAGGCCTCTGCATTGGATTAATCGAGTATGACAATAACTGACTGACTGGCAAATTTCAGTTGGAGACGTTTTGGCAAGCAGTGAGTTTGAATGTCATTGAAGTGTGACAGTTAAGTCTTTTTAATTTAGCCCATAGTATGTTCTTTTGTATGACTACATTCTGTGAAGCTAGCTATCAACATACAGGAGTATCTCTTTTCCTATTGATAAATGTAATCCAAAATCTCGCTGTAACACAGAGCTTATTTTAATCTCCTTTACCTACTACTCAACCCACTAACCTGCTATAACGATCCAGAAAATAGTGGGTGTAAATGGTGTTCCAATTGGCTTCTTTTATTCAAAATGAATAATTGTATGGTAGTCTTTCTTTAATGTTTAGTGTTTTATTTACTGTTTGGCACTAAACAAAACTTGATGTAAGATGTAATAAAATGTGCATTCATTAGTACACATGAGGAATGAGATCATCGCATGGTACATGGTAAGGTGAAGTCCTTCCCCAGATAACAGGCAGGAGGTCCTTTCAGAAAGTCCGCATTCTGAATATTACACTTTGTTGAAAGCAGGCAGAATTTTGAACATGATGGAATGCGGTAGGAATTTTCACATAAGAAATTATGGAAATAGGCTCCCGGCTATCTAGATATTCACTACCCATAACATTTTCTGGAATGAGGCACGTTTGGATGGTGGGGCCTGACTGTACTATAATGTATAGACATTACTTATTGAATATAAAAGCCTTTAATTACATATGATGCATACACTATTATTTCAGGGCAGAGGACAGGGTGGCTCAGTAGGCTTTCGAAGCTTGCAAGCTCAAGTCATGGATCTGCCAAACTGCCACTATTGGGCTCTTAGGCAAATTCATTTCTATAGTGCTTTTTATGGTAGAACATTGTCTCAAAGCAGCTTTATAAACATCTAAGCCCACAGCCCTGATGAGGAAGCATAGGGTGATAGTGGCTCAGAAAAACCTCCAAGGCCAACGACCTTTTTGCAAGTCAGTTCTAAGTACTGTAGCTCTGGACGAGACAGTTTGCTAAATGTTGTAAAGGTAAATTTCCAAATTCATTAGAGAACCATGGCAACATTACATGAACAATATATCTATTAACAAAAGACTGTGCAGACAACCATTTTATTACAGTAATGCAAAGATTTCTGGCAGTTATTGGTGGAAAAAACTAAAACCTGAGTCAACTTAAAAGCAAACACAAATAAGCAACATTCATTCATTTTCTTATCCACTTAATCCTGGTCAGGGTAGCGGGAAAGCTGGCAGCATAGTGTGCAAGGCAGGAACAGCCCCAGACAGGGCACCAATCTGTTGTAGGGCACATGCACTCACACACTAAGGGCACTTCAGAAAGACCAATAAACCTAAGACACGTACCCAGAGTAAACCCACGCGAACACGGGGCGGGCACGCAGATTCGGTCCGAGTCTAACTGTGCCAACTTGCCGGCCCAGAACAACAACAACAAAAGCTAACTTTAACTTAAGCATTTACATCAGCGCTACATGCATTGTCAACATCAAAATCAAAGTAATTTTTTTCTATAGCGCTTCGTACAAAAGCAGCTGTACACTGTCTTGTACACTGTCTCAAGGCAGCATTAGAAACTTTTATCATCTTCTGTTATCTGAGTGCAAGCCCAAATTGAGCAAACCTAGAGCTTTTACAGTACAGTACAGTACAGTACAATACAGTTATGGGGTTGCTGGTTTTTTAGGGGTATATAGAAATGCATTCAGTGGTTTAATAAAGTAACTATTGTACTTTTCCATGGTAATCTTTAGATCTATTTATAGTGTGAGCTAAACATCTGAGACCATTAGCGAAAATGCATCTATTTTGTATTTCTCTCGAAGTGAATACATTGTTTTTAATTATAAATATAGTGACACGAAACACACCAAAGCTTTGCAACAACTACTTTGAAAGGGCGGCATTGGTGTGCAACAGTTAGCACAGTTGTCTCACATCTTCAGCGGCCCTGGTTCAATCCTGACCTTGGACACCTCCTGTGTGGTGTTTGCGTGTCCTCCCTGTGTCTACATGGGTTTACAACAAGTACTCCAGTTTCCTCCTACAGTTCAAAGACATACATCAGGTTAATTCATTACGCTAAACTGGCCTGATCTAAATATGTATGACAGGACTCCGTTACCTTGTGTACTGATGAAACCTGGTGTGTTGTAAAATAGCCATTGATGCTGAAAGTGGCATTAAATAAATCAAATAAACAAACTACTTGACCAAAGAAAATCAAGGAGTGCTGATTAACATGAACTGTTTCCCACAGCCACGTGAGCCTCAACATTAATGATCAGCATGATGTGTTTGGATGCTGGTCAGTTAGCAGTACAATACAAGTTCCATGTTGTTTCAGTTTATGCTGGTGAGATACTGTCAGATGCTATCTGATCAGTCTGATAGTGGGACAACGTGGAACATGGGACTGTGGTAGCCTAGTGGTTAAAGTACTGGACTATGGACTAGAAGGTCCAGGGTTCAAATGCCACCTCTGCCAAGCTGCCACTGTTGGGTCCTTGAGCAAGGCCCTTAACCCACAATTGCTTAGATTGAAAGACTGTAACATCTGTAAGTCGCTCTGGATAAGGGCGTCTGCTAAATGACATAAATGTAAATGTAAATGTAAATGTAGTGGTTCTGCTGGTGAACTCACGTGAAAGTCTTGCTGGTACAGCTGATTGACCAGCATAGCAGTATCCAAAACACAACATATGATGATGCTGGGATAAACTGAATCATCAAACTTGAGAGTTCATGCCAGCTTGAGCATGCCAGCTTTCATGATAGTTTATGTATATTTTTCAGATTCAATTTTTCACCCAATTTTTAAGCTGATCATATAATGATTCAAATGGCTTAGAAACCATAAACATGACAAATCTGTGGAATTGGATGTGTTTAATTGAATATTGTGTTGGATAGGGCTTGATATTTTGTTACAGGGATTGGGTTTCTGCTTGTATTATTTCAGAAACAATAGCACGTTATTTGACTTTAAAGAGGTTTCAGTCCACAGAAGCAGAACATTTCATATGATTTGTATTCTAGTGCTGATTTGTCTTTTATTAAATCATTAACTTGAATCATGCCTTGAGCTTTTCTTATCTTTGTAGAATATGGAAATATTTAAGTATGGTAGAATAGTCAGAATGAAAGTCGTAACTGAAACAAAAGACACATTTTCAGCTAAATCCCTTTCAAATAAAATTGACATTAATTGGGTTTACTCATGTATGGACTGGAATGTTTGCAGTTTATTGATTTAAATGTTGATTTCATATTATAGTTGGAGATCCAGTCTCTTCCTCCATCTCTCCTACTTGAGTAAACTCCCCTGGTCTGCCTCCCTTCCCCCAAAACTCCCCTATGTCACTCCCTTGGGGAGGGATAGTTGGCTGGGAGAAAATTGGCTGCTATGGCAACAAGAGCCCTCCCTTTCCCATGGGTCTCCTTAGCAACTGGTCGCTTGGTACTTCTGTTTTAAGAGTGCCCCATGTGCCAGGCTCGTGTGAGCGTTTAAATGTTGAGTGTGGTGCAAGAGGTTGCTGCTCACCATTGCGTGACTTGGTCATCTCATGCATATGTGGGCATGTCTGTGCACTTCTCCAGACGCTCCTAGGTTTCTCTGTGGAGCTGATTTTGAAAAGAGCAAGAGCTTGCTGACCAGGTCGTCACAATAACCTGGACGTGCATGTTCATAACCTTTGTCATAGGACAAAATCTTAGATTAAGAATGGTGCAGGTGGTGCAGGGGTCCATGTGCTTGATTGTAATTTCGTGTTCCCGAGCTGGGAAACCTGAACAATTAAATCAATGATTTTGTAATTTTTGCATGCGGAACACATGTCTGAGAATGAATTTCCTGCTCTGATGAAATTAAATTAAACCCTGAGAATGATGTGTATTAAAGTCTGATCAGAGGTGTGCGCTGACCTTTAGAATGTGGGAAATGAGATTCTTATGACTGTGAATAAGAAGGGAAAAAGCCTTCCTGCATTTGTCCTATTGTTGCTGGTCCATTTTTTTGCGTAAGGCAGATGAAGGTTGAAATATAATCAAATCCACTGCACACTGCCTGTGGGCTATTAAATAGACCAACTTTAATCTCTTTCTCACATACTCTCGCACACACACACACACACTCTCACACACAGACCTGTGCATTGATGCTTACTTCCAGCCTCTCCTTGTAAAAACCCACACTTAAAACCTGCTCAAAATGTGCATGACTTAACAAGGTGTATGGCAAGCTCTGTGGAAAATGTGAGTCGAGTTTGCAGAGAAGGTTGTGTGGGCGTATGTGTGTGCATGTGTGTGTGTTTGTGTGTAGGGTTGGAGAAATCAGGAGCTCCCACAGGTGTACCACTCCTGCACCTGTTGTGTGAATACTCCCTCAGGGGTGAAGGGGAAGGTCTGGCGTGATCTGGCAGGCCGGAGTTGGAAAAGAGGTCCTCGTGCCACGCTCGTGACGCACTCCCAGCTGCTTTTGACTGCGCTGGAAGACAGGCCGCACCTTGGCCTTCTATCCAGATAAGGCACGGCCACTCTTGTGCTGGGTAGTGGATTTTCCGATCCCCTGTCCGGCTCTCAGATGCTCGGCTAAGCTGCTGTGGCTATTTTTATCTGCTCAGCCCACACAGGCCTGCATCCACACCCAGCCACCCGCCGTCCACCCAGCCTGCAGGAAATGCAGCCTTGGCTCTGCAATTATCACACAGCCAGGCAGGAATCACCCACCAACCCCATTACCCTCACAGCAGAGCGGCTTCAGTTTCTGGCCGAAGATCTGGCAGCCGTACGCAACACCACCTTATATTATGCTAAGCATTGCCACATCCACAGGGAAGTTCAGGGGTTTTCCTGATTTGGTTGAATGTACACAGGTCACATATACATACATGTCATATATGCTTGCCACACAACTTTACTCCTCTAAACTTTACTTCAACTACTACTACATATGCACTGATTCTGATTCCATGGGCTAGTATTGGGTCAAATCCTTGGATTGGTATCGGGATCACATTCCATATGCTGATGTATTTTTCAATAACACTGACTGGCAGTTATTTTATGCAAAGTAGTCTGTTTAGGATCATCAGTATCATATTGAAAATGGGAAAAATACAACCGGTACATCCCTCATTAAGCCTGTTTTACATTTTCTGTCTGTAGACCATGTTAGAGGTTGGCCTAATTGAGAAGAGAAATTATTTTCTTTTTGCTCTTAGTGCACCCGGCTGCATGTGCTGGATTTTTTCATCTGGATTTCTTTGCTCCTTGTCACAGTCCCCCTCCCTGTGAGAAATGTGTGAACACATCTACCCCCCAGTTTCCATTAATCTGTGTGCCTCTGCATTCTTTATTTCCCTTCAAAGGGACAAGCCCAGCCGTGACATCAATCACAGGATGTGAATATTTATCCGCCGCTAATTTCCATCAATAGCCTGGAGACAGGCTTAGCTGACAAAACTCATTCCCGTGCAGAACAAAACCTCTTGCATCAAGTTGCCCCCCTCCACCCCCACATCATTGCTGTTAAAAGAAACATTTCTCAGTGAATGCAGTTAATGCTACCAACCCTGCAACACACATACACACTCACACTTGGTGCTTATCAAATTAATGGGGTGTATAAGGAGATACCCATTGACAGTATATAATGGCTGCTGACTGCCTAAAATGGCTTAATGAAGACTAGGTGAGGATTCCTGGTCTTGTCTGGCAGATGCTCCTCTTTGTGGTATAGTATAGCATCCCTCTTTTTGTTGGTAAAGTTATTTGAATTGGGCGAGTGGTTTCTCCCCTTTGTTCTATGGTTCTGTCTTATTCTTATCAGGCTGGTCTTTTAGGGGGGGATAATGCAACCAGCACGTTGGGCCTAAATAGTTTGACCTGTTTCATCAGTCCTCTTGTGAGCAGCCTCTTGAGTTAGCAGTGGGTGGTAGCAGACTGAGACAGGGTGGCGAGGTATTCGTATAAGGGAACTCCATTGTGTTACTTAGATGGTTCTCACAGTGGGCCCCAAGCTGTACCCTCACATTCCCATCCCTTCCCCCGCACAGCTGCCCCTTATGCCAGTCTGAAGGGGTTGAGAGCCTGCCTGGGAGCATAGGGGCAGATGGCACACAGCCAAGCCTGTGAACTGGGCACTGCCACAGATCTCATGCAAAGCTTCATGCTGTCTGTCAGAGGAGATAAGACCATCACCAGAGGAGCCATCCTGGCCCTGGGTGAATGCAAGCAGGTGAAGTGCCGGTTTCCTTTCACATTACAGTTTTGTGGTCCACAATACTGCATCATTTCAAGTTTTATTCCCAAGCCAGCGCAGTAGCTAATAATCAAGCACTTTAAAGGCTTGTTAAGGAAAATCTAAAATTGTGCAGGACACTGAGGCTCCAAAATGGGCACTGGAGCTCCAGTAGCGTTGAAATTATCTGTTGACTATATCGTGTTGACCATGAGCTCCTCAAAATTAGGTTTTCTATGTCAAATTGGCTGAATCAATTCTCAGTGGGGACTTTTCTGTGTCTGAGTTTTAGATGAAACCCAGTGGCAGTGTGGCATTGAGCGGGAATTGATTTGAATAGGGGGCACATAATGGTTGAAAAGAAAGACAAGAAGAATACAGAAAGAGATGAATTCTCCACTTCGATAATGGGAACAATGTGAGGCTCCTTGAAACAGGAAGTCTAGGCTTATGAATGCTATTGGCGAAGGCCATTCAGTGCCAAGGCCACCTGTGCACTGGAAAAAAGTGCAAACTTGTCAAAATGGGAGGTTTGTAGGTCTTAAGCTTTTAATCTTAGGACAAAGACAATTTGGGTGAGGTGTGGAGGATGAAGCTGGCTCTCTAATAGAACTATCAGGATTGTAGTCTCTAATGAGAGCTGAGTTCAAACACTTCCACAGAGGGGGCATTGGGATGTTGGACTCTTTTTTTTGTTGGGCAAGTGCTGTCCTCGAGTCTCTTTGTTCCCTGCTTACTTGATTGTGTTGTCAGGCCAGGGCATAAGCAAAGCGGTGTGAGTGTGTGTGTATGTGTGCATGTAGTTAATTAAAAGTGTCTGGAAGTGTTTTAGTAGTGGGAACGAAGTTGGGGGGGGGGGCTCTGATTTTACGGCCTTTGACACAGACTCTGAGCTGTGTTCTAATAGGAGCAGGCAACGTCACTGCTACTTACCTTAGCCTACAGCTGTTTCCTGGGGGTATGGGGAAAGGTGGTGATAATGGTGATGTGTGGTAAGTGAAGACTGAGTGAAGTATTTACAGTATGTATGAGATGCATATCCAAATGAAATGTGACAAATAGAACATATTAAATGCATAAGTACCCCTAAAGTGCTTAGGACATTGCTTTCCATTCCAGACAAGGACGACACCATTCTGCACTTTTCAGATGCTTTTCTGCAATATTCTATAGGCACCATGGGTAGCAGAAGAACCACAGCCTCCATTCCTGACCTAATAGTGGGATCCACCTAGATGGGAGTGCCCATGAATCAACTAGGATTAGACTGGGATTGTCTGGGATTATGTGGAATGGAGCAGGGATTAGTGCTGATTGCTAGTTTCTGGGGTGTGAGAGGTATGGGATGCCCAAATAGCCCCTGACTCATCCTCTGATTCAGGTCTATTTAAAGACTCACGCAGAACGAAGCCAGCAAAATAAATAGGGGTCTTTTAGAGCAAGTATGACAGGCAGGTAAAAAAAAAAATCTTAGGCATGAAAGACATAATATTAATAAAAGCCTAAGTGAGAGGAGGACATTTAAGATTTTATTTAAGTTCAGAGGCGAAGAAGGAACACCAACCTCTGAGATTTGGGTAGAGGATTCCTCAGTTTTGGTTGAACTAGATGGATGTAGGAATGAATACCTTGTTAGGTAAGAGAGAACACAGTACCATTCAACACATTAATAAGCAATAAAATACTATAGTGAAAAGTGTTATGCTTCTCTGGAATAATCTAGAACAATTCAAAAGTGCAACACAAGTCATTTATGTATGTGTTTAATCCAGTTTAGTTTTCTACAATTCTTTATTAACAGGTGTGAATCAGGCATCACTGCTCTGGCTACATCTTATTTAAAATGAAGAAGCCGCAGCTCTTCATGAGCTTGCTGTACATTTTCAGATACAGGTTATGGTTTTATTATTGGTTTGCCCTCTGCCAACAATGTATTTACTCCAATTCAAGATCCCTTAGATCAGGCAATTAGCTAAAGGTCAAGGGTGACTGCTCCTTTGCAGTAGCTGCTCAGACTCTTACCTCTGAGCAGTAGATATGCTACTTTTGTAGCTACAAAATTTAAGCTCAAACCACATTTGTGCTTATCATCTGGTGACAGTTGATCCCTCTGTAAAGATTGCTTGTAACTCAGTCAGTTGCTGCCAGTGTTTTTCAAATAATTGTCTGATTTCTTTCTTTCCATTTGTTTCAATATCACCACCTTTTTATGTATAGCACATCAGGCAACATCTATACATAAAGGTACTTAACAGAGTTATTGTAACGTGGGATGCCCTCGATCTGTGTCACATTTTACATTTACATTTACATTTTAGTCATTTTGCAGGCTCCCTTATCCAGAGCAACTCACAACTGATACAATCTTACAGTCCAAGCAATTGTGTGTTAAAGGTGTTGCTCAAGGATCCAAAAGCGGCAGCTTGGCACATCTGACACACACATACCCAGCCCTCACCCTGAGGAGCACTGGCATTCGGGAGCCTCAAAGAACACAGGGATGCACCTGCACTTATGTTGCCAGGAAACCCTGACGGTCATTATGGGTGCCAGACCATGGTGCCAAACCACTTCTGCTGAGCCACTTTTATTCATATCCCACCTCTGCCAAAGTGTGGTATCGCCGTTGCCCTTGTTTTGTGCCCATAAAACAAGAAAGGGTCAGGTGTCTGAAATGGCCATCTGGGTTACCTGGCACCATAAGTCCAAGTGTATGTCTGTGTTACACATTACCAGAGGATACCAAGTCCTACAACTCCTCTGAGTGGGAGCTGGTGGTGCCCCCAGTTACAATTAAGAGAATGCTATTGACACAGCCTACAGTCTTATGCAAAAGTGTGATTTCAATTTTAATGACATATTCCGCACACTTTAATGAGCCATTAACAAACAACAGTAGTGGATTATCTGAAAAACTACGTCAATAGGGGTGGGGGAAAAATCTATTCTTAGATGTATCACAATGCGGACATGGAAGATTCTGCATCAATTCACAAATGTCAAAGAAATATTTTTTTAATGTTACTTAATAATGTAATGCTGATGAACAAACACAAAATGCAGAACTTGGAAGTGCAGTACTGCCCGGCCAGTCTGTGGCGTTCACATAACATACTCAGCAGACACAAACAAGTGATGACAAAGCTTCCATCCAGCTCGGAGCAAAGCATGCAAACTTTTATTGCCAGGGATTTGCGGCCATATTCAGTCATTGAGAACCAGGGCTTTTGCGTAATGCTGTGCACTTCTCACATCTAAAGACAAGTCACAGAGTTTTAGATCTTGCATGGTCACTACTTGAAAGACTCCCACTACATTCCTTTGGGGATTATTTCAAAACTTTTGAAAACACACGTAAATTAATCAATCTGTAAACAAAAAAAGCATTATCAGCCACATAGGCTGTAAAATAAACAAAGTGGCTCCTTAAGTACTGTAAGAGTATCTTAGGATCACATGAAAACACCACATTTCATGATTTTATGCACAGTATTACATTTCTGTGTTATTTCAATGCTTGAATTGGACATTTTGAACAAATATACAAGACATATACATTTAGAAACAAAAGTAGCACTAGAAGTGTTTCCATTATTTGATCAGATACCTGTAGATCTACACCTATTGAACTGTATACCGTATTTTCCGGACCATAAAGCGCACCATAAGACGCAATATCAACGATCGGCTGCTAACGGGTATATTTTCATACATAAAGCGCACCGGGTTATAAGACGCATGAAATGAAACAAAACTCTTAAGTTAACTCAAGTCGAGTCAGATTTATTTATATAGCGCTTTTTTACAATGGAGCATTGTCTCAAAGCAACTTTACAAGTTTAGATTATCTCCTAATAACTACGTCCAATCCCAAATTGAGCAAGCCTAGGGCGACAGTGGCAAGGAAAAACTCCCTGAGTTATAGGAAGAAACCTTAGGAGGACCAAGACTCAAAAAGGGACCCAACCTCCTTGGGCGGCGTAGATGATAAATCTAAGAGCGAACTAAAGTCATGGAGTCAAAGTTTGAATAAAATGTGAAGTATGCACATCGACATTAAGTGGCCCCGGGTATGATGGGGCTGGAGCTGATGACGGAAGCAGCTTGAGTGGAGCTACAGCAGATGAACATCATGCGTGGGGCTGGGACTGCCGGAACACAGCTCGGGGGGAAAAAACAGAAAACGTATTTAAGTTCTGTCGGAAGCTCAGTTTGGTCTTTACCCGGCGCAGGGCGTTTTCTTGCTTCCTCCACTTCCGTATCATTGATTTGTTAATGTTGAATTCTCTCGCAGCTGCTCTATTTCCATGTTGTACTGCGTGACTGATAGCGTTGTGTTTGAAATCCGCTTCAAAAATGTATGAATGAATGCACACACCGTAATGGTGAAGCACATACCGTATTACTCCGCGATGCTGCGCACTACGGTTGCCGTAAGCTTCGTAACCTACCAAAGACCGTGCTAAAACATTTTGACAGATTTATGAGCGCCGTTTACCATCTACAATCGGTTCTAGGTCAGAAGGCTCAACCAGAATTAATTCATACATTAGACGCACCGCATTTAAAGGCGCACTGTCGATTTTTGAGAAAATTAAAGGATTTTAAGTGCGCCTTATGGTCCGAAAAATACAGTAAATCACCCTTACCTGTGCAATCCTGAAACACATGGAATTTCCCATTTGGTGCTGGAGAGAGCTCACCTATTGGTTTTTGACAATGTTCACATCACTGTTTTAGTGAGCCAAGATTTATGATAATATTAAGCACAGTTACTTTTATCAGAATGTCAAGACGCGAAAAAGACTAATCTTGACCTTGTTACACCAAATGGTCAGAATGACATGAACGCGACCCAACTCTAGCAAGACTAAATTCTCAAGACTCTACTTTATTCTGACATTGGAAATTTGTCTGCAATAGTGAAATCGCTTGAAAAGTCATCTGGCATAAAGCCAGCATTACTGACACAACGATCCTCGCACTGTACAATAAGACCAAAACTGAAGTCATGGAATCACTGGGAAAAACTTAAATCCAGTATAGAAAAAAGATATATATAATGACATCACAGCCCTCTGAATCATAATCAAATTGTGAGATTCCTCATGATTCCCACCCATATTTGTAAACTGTTGCAGTAGCCAACGAATGTTTTCATCTTTCTTTCTTCCTTCCTTTCTTTCTTTCCTTCTTTCTTTTTTTTTTTTTGATGGGTTGATATATAGGTTTCTATATAGAAAAACAATGAAATGTGTAATTTGACCAGGGATGCCCTGGTCAAATTACATGAGACTATAGGTGGAGTCTTTGATCCACATTTTCTGACCTTCTTGTAGATGATGATTTGAGCATGTACAGCACGTCAGACAGACCCAGTGGCTGGATAAAAGGCTTTGGGGAGTTTAGAGGCAGTTTCAAAAGCTGCTTCCCCTCCTCCCTTCTCATAAGCAAACCCCACAACACATTCACACTTTATTTTGTGTTCACGTTTACCCTGTTGCCATGGTTACCCTTCTCACGTTGGAGGTGCTACCTTGAGGAGCCAATCTTCGATCACCTGACTGGAGATGCTGATGTTTTTTGTCTTTTCATTCAACCATGTCCTAGACATTCTACATTTGCTGTTGCTAGTAAAATAAGATGCTGGTTTTCTATGAAATATGGAAACATATTCTAAATTATCTTTAATATTTCAAGCTTATGCATTGCATTTTATTATCCCCCATCCGTTTTTCCATAAAGTCACTTATCTTCTAATATAGCGACATTAATATGTGCAAGATGATGAAATTATTAATGCCTAAAGAGAAACAATGATGGATTGTGTGAAATGAGCATGCACGAGCAGGCAGTGGGCCTTACATAAAATGGGCAATAATACTAGCATCTGCATCTTTTTCATTTGATTTAGCTGTGGATAAATGTAATGAAATACAATATAGTCATGTGAGTGGGTGGTGAGAAGCCTCTCTGGGGCAAATATAGGTTAAGAGGGAAGATAGAGGTTGCGACGAAGAAGGCAGATTTGTCTGACTATTATACACATTTGCTCTGTGCAACACGTTTCCCTCCTTAGACTGGCAGAGGAGGCTGGCAAGGGGCCAGACTGGCACAGGCTTCAAATGCAGTCCAAGCCAAGCATGCTGAACTAGGGATTAGCTGACATCCACACCAGGCTGAGAGAGGAATCCCCTGTTCGCAGACGAAACACACTCACTGAGCGGAATACATGAGCCAGTCAGCCAATCATCAGTAGCTGCACTAGAAAGAAGCCTAGCGATCAAGTCATTGCAGAATTACTGTTTTTTTGAGATAACATTAACAAATATTACAAGCATGTCTTTTCTTTCTGTCTTTTCATGTGCAGAACTCTATACGCCACAACCTGTCACTCCACACGCGTTTCATCCGAGTGCAGAATGAAGGCACGGGCAAGAGTTCCTGGTGGATGCTAAACCCTGAAGGAGGCAAAGCAGGAAAGGCTCCCAGGCGACGGGCGGTCTCCATGGACAATGGCACCAAGTACCTGAAGTGCAAAGGCCGTGTCAACCGCAAAAAGATGGTGAGCAGGGCAGGACTGGGCCCTGTGGGGCAGGGCCTTCATGGCTCCCCAGAGCAAACCAGTCCACCAGGGAAGCCTGTGACAGGAGCAGCAGGAGTTGGGGAGGAATTTGAGGCATGGACAGAGCTTCACTCTCGGACCAGCTCAGCAGGATCCACACTGAGTCTGTCACCTATAATAGCAGAAGAGGAGTTGGAGAATCCAGAAGAAGGGAGACTTTCTTGCTCTACATCTCCACATATCTACCCCAGTCCCTCCAGCAATCGCTCCCCTGCAGCACATTGTCCACCCATGGAGCTGCCACAGCTAACGGACCTCACTGGAGCTATCAGTTTGGAAGAAGGTTACCATCGGCAACAGCCTTCATGCCATAAGCGGACTGCCTACCATTACAGCAGTGGTTCAAAAGTCCAGGGCTCTTATGGTGGCTCAGTATATGGGCAGGCAGGCGTGGGCATGCTGTGTCGCCAATCTCCCTTGCAGACCATCCAGGAAAACAAGGCCTCCAGCTTCTCTGGCCACATGCAGACTTACTCAGGCACAAACGCCCTGCAGAGTCTACTGACTGGGGGTTCACAGTATTGTGCCAAGGACATGATGCTTGGCCAGGAGCACGAGGCCATGATGGTTCCTTCCAGCAGTGGTGTGGGAAACCATCACAGCCACAGCTCTGGGCACACTCACAATGGCACACACAATCATAATCCTACTCACACCCACAACAGTAACCATAGTCTCAACCAGTCACACAGCCACATCTCTGCTTCAAACACAGCCAGCAACCCTGCTCACAACCACAACATGAATCACAGCATAAATCATAGCCTAACACAGAGCCATCCACCTCAAGGCCATACTGTCCATGCCATCAGTGGCCACATGCAGGCCTACAACCATAAAGCACCATATCTGTACAGTCCTCCAGCTCATGCACACCTTCCTGCCTCCACCACACTGCCCCCAAACCCTGCTGGCATGCAGGGCATCTCTCAGGACTCCTGCCACCTAGCCACGGCCCCACATCCGCATCCCCGCTACAACACAACATACCCAGGCCCACACCAGCAGGCAATGGCTGATGGACCATACCATCAAGCTCAGGGAATGGGGGGGAGTGGCAATGGATACCAAGGATACCACCACCCCCATCACGGCTATCCCCACGAGCGGTTACCGGCAGATCTGGATCTGGACATTTTCCATGGCAGCCTGGACTGTGATGTTGAGTCTGTTCTCCTCCATGACATGATGGACTCAGGAGAGGACATGGACTTTAACTTTGACTGCTCACTTGCGCAGGGCATGGGTGTTGGAATGGGCATTGGCATGGGGATGGGTGTAAGCATGGGACTCACAGGCCCACAACAGAGCCACAGCAACCAGAGTTGGGTGCCTGGCTAAGACGCCATGTCGCGAACATTTTCAGAGACCAAGCTACCTTTAGGCCTGCTCACAGCAGTTGTGCACCGCTTCCTTACTGGGGAGATGCACTGTGTGTGACTCTTACATTCCTCAAATAAGGACAAAATTACGAAGAATAAGATTCCTGACGTAAATCCCTAGTTTAAGTTTCTAAATTCTGTCTTACTTTGCCTGCTCATCTCTCTGTGTTGTTCTGAAAGGCCATTCTGTTCCACTTCGCTTAACGCTGACCCACTCTTGCTCTTGCCGAATGAATCGTGATGACAATCTCGACTGTGTTACCCAACAATGCCTTCTTCTCCAGTCAAACTAAACTCTTGAGCACTTTAACTGCGTAAAACAAATCCATTTCTTATTCTCACGATGGGGAGCTGGCTCCCAGGCGGCAGGAGCTATAGCTGGCCCGTTGTCTGCTGCGTAAGTGGGTAAACCTCTAAGCTTACTTAATGAGTTGATTGAAGTCCCTAATCTTAAATCCGGAGGTAATTCTATTTAATCATTATATTTCTGTTAATGGCCTTGTGGACATCTTCACTTTTGTTGGAATAAAGATAAGCAGGCAGTGTCTCCTGTTCTTTCTCTCTGTTTCTCACTCTCTCGTACCTCCTCAGTGGGGGATTATGTCGGAACTCGCTCACCTTCTCTTCTCACCAATAAGTTCAGCTCCCCTGCCAGCCCAGACCGGCCTATCATCCTTCATTGGTCCATTAACGGCTTGATTGAAATTCAGCGTCCTGTTTTTAATCTCCAAAGTGATGCTGCAGCAATGCATCATTATTGCAGATTGACCCCACTACACACATCCTCTAGGCCTCCCCCTCTCATATAATGTGTTGAGTGATGGGCATGATCAACACAGTCTTTCTGCACTCAGCTGTCCGTCCAGAAGAGCAAGGCTTTAGTTGCTCATTATTTTTTATGTTTGAAATTGTTACAACCCCACAAGGCAGTTTGGTCTCTCCTTTGTGTGGTGGAATTGGAAACGGTTATGTTATATTCCCATACGTCATTTGCTTTTGTAAAATTCATTTTAATGTGTAGACATGCATTCAAGTTTTAGAATGTTTTTATGCTGTGAAATATTTTCCCAAGGCAAAAAGAAATAAGATAAATATCAGAACGTTTGGCCCATTTTCTGTGTTTGTTCTTACTATAGTCGTTAATGAAAAAATGGCAAAGAAAATGGAAACAGGCTTAAAGAGCAGTTTGTGACAGTGGTTACATCAGTGAGTGTGTTTACATGCATGTTAATAATCCAAAACTTAATCAGATTTGTGCACCTGATTATTCAAGTTCTCATGTGAACAATGTACTCTGACATTTAGAATCAGAGTAAGGCCATTATCAGATTTCAACAAAATCTGGTTATTCAGCTCATGGTTACTCTTTGAATCACTATAATTAAGCATGTGTGGAACCAAAACCAGAACAAGAAAAGCTTGTCTGTGTCACAAATTGCATACTGCCTACAACACAGTATGTAAAAATAGGAACAATATGGTTTAACCCTCATTTCTGTCTTTTAATTTAAGCAGAGGCAGGATAAAATTTTATTCAAACAGAGGCGGTTTCGGGTAGGACAGCAGTATGTGAAATATGCAACCATAACATTTCCAAATTAATTCCTTACCAGTAAAAGCTGCAGTTAACTTTTAATGTTTTTGGGGAAATAAGTTGAAATATGGTCTTGTGGAAGAGTTTGGGCACCCTTCATTAAGTACGTGTTTTGGTGACTTTCTGAATAAATAGAAGGTTAAACAGGGAAAAATAAGCCTTATTTAAATTTCCAAATTAGAGATTTAAAAGAAATTGGGATAACTCTAGACAGCGTTTCAGATAACAACTTGATTACTTTGTAGATATGTAACTTTGTGAACGGGTGGCACGCTTAGCACTGTCACCTCAGAGCGAGAAGGTCCTAGGTTCGATTCCAGGTAGAGTGGTCCCACAATCCAAAGGCATGCGCGATAGGTTAATTGGTTACGCTAAAGTGGCCCTAGTGTGTGAGTGTGTGAATGAGTATGCGAGTGTGTGCCCTAGGATGGATTGGCGCCCTGTCTGGGGTTGTTCCTGCCTTGCGCCCTATGCCTATGCTAGTCTCTACCGCTACCCTGTCCAGGATGAGTAGATAAGAAAATGAATGAATGAATTAACTTTTTGAATGATTGAACAAATGTGAAAAGGGTTACTCAGAAGAACTGATGCTTGAAAAAAAAACCAACTATTTATTGTTGTTATTATTTACTGATTTCATTTTATGATTCTTATAACGGGCCTGCCAAAAACTAATTTGATTTTCATAGTTACCCAGTCACTTTCCATACATGCTGATTCCAATTCAGGGTTATGGGGGAGACCTAACACATGTCTTTGGAATGTGGGAGTACTTGAAGGAAACCCATGCAGATATGGTGAGAACATGCAAACTCTACACAGGCAGAGGCTGGGCCAGGATTAGAACCTTGGTCTTTGGAGTTGTGAAGCGACAGCACTAACTATTGCGCCACTGTGCTGCCCACTCTTTACAGTATGTGCCTATGACCTTTGTATTTCTCCTTATTTTATTGAACCATTAACAGGTTAGTTAAGTTATAATTCCAAATAAAAGGTACAGGTATGTCATCATTTGACCAGTGTGCAAACATTTGCATTAGACTATATAAACGTCTATAAAGTGTATGCTAAGATGTTGCAATGAAATAGCACTTATGAGCACGGCTCCACTACTTACACTATGATAAATAGCTTAACTAATTATAAGCTACTAGATTTGAAGAATTGGCAATGCTGTGACCTCACTACTGGAAAATGAGCACATTCACTATACATAACCACGGTACTGAAAGAAACATAATAGATTCTGATTCAGTGCATGTAAATCCTTGATTGGATTATTGCCAAAATCTGATTTCTTGCCGTTATCAGATTATTCTGTAAGCGCACTCAGTGAAAGAACAATTTTCTATTTAACGGCTCCTCTCTTCCCTCCTCTCTCTTTCTCCGTGCCGGTGCGTGAGCGGTCTCTATAGCTACAGCATAATGCACCCCCAGAGTCCTCACTCCTTTCCCCCTTAAGCACAGCTCTGCTTCATAAAGCAGCTGAGAGGGAAATGGGGCACGTCATTATAGCGAAAGGTCAAGGATAACTTACTTCATCAACCCTTGCTCTCAGATAACCCTCCTCAGCTGGTCTGGTTTGTGACGCTAATCTCTGACACAGTGGGAGATCCTTAATACAATTTTCTCTGTCATTATTTAATATTTGCCCAGTCCTCTGATATGTCAGACCACACACTGCCTCCTCTGCTTTGCCTGTAATACATAATCTTGTGCAAACTCTGTCATTGCAGTACCAGCCACATTCACTGGCTCATCGAACATAATGCTTAAAAGAAGCCGTGTTAAAGCTGACATCAGAATAGTAAGCTCTAATATTAAATATTTAATATATAACAGCAGTCTTATAATGTTATTGTATGGAAGAGATGACTGACTACGTGTCCTGAATCCCTTCTTCCTCCGTGTGTTTTATTGGACCACTCTTTCTTTACTGTTCCATGCCCTTTTATTTTGTATGAAAATCTATATTGAGAATAATGTATTATAGTTTTTAAAATGAAAAAAAAAAAAAGAATATCACTTTCATTGTTCATTTCTTTTTTTAAGAGAATGTATCTCATCATTTGGTGACTGACAAATAAAAAAATGTTAATCATTCTGCCTATGCTTGATGTTATTTATCTATTAGATAACTATTGAACTGTTTTGTCATTTTAGTAGTCTGTGGTAGATTGCAGGCTATTGGAGTAATTGCCCTGTGGTTTACATTTTACACGACATATGTTGTACGATATATTTACTCACCGCACAAAAAAATTGTCACCTGTGATGACAGGTATCTAATAGCGTGTAATGCCTCCACAAATTCTGACGATAATTTCCTGTACACTGGGCTACAGCTTTTAGACCTATATGACCGTACGCTTTGATCCACTTGCAAATTCAGCTACTTCCTTCACACTATGGCCTTTGGCATGCCAAATGCAGTCACTCATTTTGGCCAATCATTAACATCTGCTTTGCAACCCATTATTATTTCAGATTATATCAGGTAGTTCTTGAATGGAATTACTTGGGTCTGAGTCCTTCTGGTACAGCAGGCGTAGCACAGGCACAATTGGTCATGCCTGAGGAAGAGAACTCCAACTGGGAAATCATCAAAACTGCCACTCCTGCTGGCCCTGTGATGTACTGATGTCCTTTCAAGGCATGCTTGCCTGTGCCTTGCATTCTCCAGGATAGACTCTAGAGTCTCTCTATATGTATACATTGGTACCTCGGTTCTCGTCACTGATTCGTTCCAGAAGGCTTATGAAGAAGGACCGTGCAATTTTTTTATTAATCCAATCCAGACCCTCAGAAAATCCTCACTGTATAAGGCATTACATACTATAATGGAGTTGTATTGTACAGATGCTCTGATTTATTATGGGGAAATGTTCCAACAAACATAAGTTACATAAGTTAAATGTATCATGAACTGATGAGTTTAATATAGTCTATATGCTATCATAGCAGAGCCTATTACACATTAACACTTACATTAACCTACAGTGTCATTAACACAAAGCTTATTTTATAAAAATGTGTTGAAAAATCTAATGTAATTTAGCGAGTAATGGATTGAAAGTGAAAAGTAAAAGCAAAAACACTTACTCTATTGGTGAACTCATGGCACTAGCTGCTAATTCTAACTGCTCAGCCTGAAAGCCAAGAGGATTCAGTTGCTATCAGTTCTTTCCAGTTTTCCTTTTGGTTGGCTGTCATTACTGAACATTTAATTACCCATGGGGACTTATTTGCAATACGAACACAGTACTGTAGATGAAAAAATAAAGAAACACATGATAAATACAGTGGAGATCTTCACTATGAATCGAGAATTGAGGTCTGGCTGAAACAAGTCGTGCTGCTGAACTCGTACAAGTTTAAGCAAGTGTGCAGAATACTGAGCAAACTGAGACAAATTTCTGTAGTCGAAATGCGTCGAGAACAGAAGTCGACGAGTTCCGAGGGGGTCGAACAATTCAAACTAAAATGCGTTTAACCAACTGTAGTTTTTCCTATTTGTAAATAACCAAAGCTACCTTTTCATTATTGTTTTTGTGTTTACTCACACAATACATACTTGCACCACTATATACAGTATAGTCATACATATAAGACACATCATTTACATATTTATTTTTGTATATGATCTACTTTTTGTATGTATTCGACTTTGTCAATACATATATACATATTTCTGTTCATAAGTTTTTCTTTTGTTGGTTGTGTCAAATTATATTTGAGGAAATTAGGGACAATTGTCAGGTCCTACACTGCCTGGTCCCAACCCCCCACCCAAAAAAAAAGAAAAAAAAACATCACACTAATATTCCAACCGACCATCTTCAGCTTTAATTATGGCACACTTTAGCAATGGCATTGCTGTAGCAATCTTATACAATATCACAACATTAATTTCCATCTGGAGTTGCATTAGTCTTTGGCCAAGATCCTATATTGATGGCGGAAGAGTTGAACCACTCTCCAGAACATTCTAAAGACTTTTCATAGGGTTAAGGTCAAGACTCTGTGATGGCTAAGTCATGTGTGAAAATGATTCGTCTTTCTTCCTGAATGATACTTTCACCATTTGAGACTGATGGGTCTTGATATTAGTATTGTCATCCTAGAATGTGCCCGTGCCATCAGGGGAGAAAATCTATGGATAGGATAAACTGGTACTCAGCTGACTTCACTTTAATGCTCAGTTGACCAGTTGAAACTGTGGTGGCCAAGCAGTTAAGGTACTGGACTCTGGACCAGAAGGTCCAGGGTTCAAATCCCACATATGCCAAGCTGCCACTGTTGGGTCCTTGAGCAAGACCCTTAGCCCATAAGTGCTTGGATTGTAAGATTGTATCAATTTTAAGTGGATAAGGGCGTCTGCTAAATGCTGTAAATGTAAATGTAAATTGAAACAATCCCAGATCATAACACTGCCTCTAGTGCCTAGTACAGTGGACACTATGCATGATGGGTTCATCACTTCTGTGCTTCTCTTCTTACCCTGACGAATCCACCATCACTCTGGAATGGGGTAAATCTAGACTCATCAGATAACATGACCTTTTCCCATTGCTCCAGAGCCAGTCTTTATGCTTCCTAGTAAACCGAAGCATTTTATTTTTTTGAAGCATTTAGCCTAACAAGTGGTTTTCTTATATCCACACAGCTATTTAGTTCTGATCCTGAGTTCTTGTCACGTTGTCCATGTGCTCTTACTTTCACTAGTAAACATAACCATGAGTTCTTCTGTCATTTCTCCCATGAAGTTGACACTATTGACTACTATCCTTCTAGGTTTTAATAATGCGGTGGATAGTTCTTAAACCAATTCCAGCCATTCTAGCTCTCCTTATGATTTACTGAAGATGATAATGTAGGATAATGTTTAGGATAATAGGATAATGTAATAGGTGTCATGCATTTAAATTACTGTAACAGAAAATGCACATGGACACAAAAACTGCATTATGTCATTGACCTAAATGCGTTCGTGCATACATGCACACACAGAGACACACGTAAGGGGGTGGGGTGGGGGGGGGGGGTGTGTTTGTTTGTGAGAGAGAGTAAAACAAGGAAAGAAAGAAAGAAAGATGGAAAGAAAGATGGAAAGACAGTCCATAATACAGTCACTATGTATTTTTCAGTAGAATACATTTAAGATATTCTCAAAAGAGTGGTTCCAAATTATTATTTTTTTAAATTGAATTCAAATTCTCAATATTTCTTTATGGGTTGAAGGTTGGTTGCTTTGCGTTCATTACAGTAGTTTTAAATAATATTAACGCATGAGCATGCATTACAAATAAGGTTCCCTGTTCCCTTTCTTAACAGTATGTGTGAAGATTATGAGTGTACAGCATTACATCCATCAGTGAACTCTTTAACATACATTGGGACCAAAAGTGGAAGACCCTAATGCTTGTTTTGCCTTTTTCTATGTTCATTACAGTGTTTTCATTTCAAATCCCGTAATGAGCACACCAGTTAATGAAAAGTTGAATCTTTGGAATAAATAAATACATTTCAGAATTTGTTACTATTTGGTTATGTTATCGAGTCAGTTCAATTCAATTCAATGAGCTTTATTGGCATGACTGTGACAGTGGGTACAATATTGCTAAAGCACTGAAAATGCATTTTATATACAAATGACAGCTAATTAATAATGAAAGAATTAAAGATACAGTAAAGTAGAAGAGAAAAAAAAAGTTATCTCTTTTGCCATAATGACTTGGCATGGACTGGCATGGACTTGGCATGGACTGCATAAGTTTGTGCAAATCTGATGATCCGTATTTTGCCAGTATGATTTCACAGTATTCTAAAGAGCAACTTGTGATGTTACTGAATGCTTTCTCTGTTAGGTGCCCCATAAATGCTCAATGACTTATATTGTATTAAATAATACGCAAAAATATGCAAAAATAGAAGCATTTTCATTATTGGTCTCAGACTTTTGACCCTGAGCATATCTGGTTTGAATTTACAGTTGTATATGTAATATAAGATTTCATACATAAGCTGTTTATCATTTTAAGACTGTGGTTAAAAAAAAAAAAAGCTTTTGCTAACTTTGTGATTTATTACTGATTGTAGACTGGTCTCAGACTGGTCTTCTTCTCAGCATCACTCTGCTCCACACTTTCAGAGCAGCAATGTGACTTCACATTTGCATTTTTCAAAATGTTTTCTGATTATGTATATGAAACGTGCTACTGAATACTGATTATGTATACAGAATATGAATAGATATTTGTATCTATTTGAATGAACACATAAGATACAGTAGATAGATAGACAGAGAGAGAGAGAGAGAGAGAAAGAGAGAGAGAGAGAGAGAGAGAGAGAGAGAGAGAAAGAGAGAGAGAGAGAGACAGACAGAGAGACAGAGACAGACAGATAAATGGATGGATAGGTAGATAGACAGATAAATCTCGGTATGCATTGTATGAAAATTAGGTCTGCATTGTACGGCACAGGTTGTGGGTGTGTGGGTATGGGTAGGTGGGGGTGAGAGTCTAAGAGTCTAATAAGGCTTGTTATCGCCTCTGAAGCTGTAGGTTGGTCACAGCTGTCATAGTCCCATCTGAGGCATTTTCACAGAGGGAGAGTGCTTCTCTGCACAGCCATACTGTCTACCCCCTAGGGAGCCTACCTCCTCCCACTCCGGCTGAGATGCACGCTTTTAATTGACTCAACTCCGCCAGTACCTCACTAGGGAAAGAGAGAGCGAGTGAGCAAGCGAAAGTGTGGAGAGGAATACAAACACTCATAGCCAGGATTATTGGAAAAGTAAAACAATATGCAGAAGAAACTTACTGTATATTATAAACATTTATTATGCTTACGCTTCTACCGAGACTGTTGTTCACAATAGCTGCATAACTTATTTTACATTTATTTTTGCAATGCAGGACTGTTCACTGTTTATCTGTATGGGTTTTTTTTTTTTGGACGCAGCACAAGCTTAACTTCAGTACCTTAATAACATTACCTCTTTCGCTACCTCCAAGAGCACCCAGCAGATTATGAGTTGCTCTTTCACACCACATCGACCTTAAAGCTCTAAACTGCTAATCAGTGGTTTGTGAGTAAAAGTCGAGTGAAGTCAAGTCAAATGAAATTATATAACACTCTTTTATAATGGAGCATTCGTTCAAAGCGGCTTTACAACTAAAAAGTCACACAGCCTTAATTGAACAAGCCTAGGGTGACAGTGGCAAGAAAAATCCCTAAGTATTATGAGAAAGAAACCTTGGGAGGACCAAGACTCAAAAAAGGGACTCAACATCTTTGGGTAACTAGTTAGTTATTTAGTTAGTTAGTTAATTACTAAGTTTATAGTTATACTTTAAATACACAGAAGCTAAATATAAAAAATAAAAGACAAAAATATAATAGTTATGATAAAAAATATATATAATGTATAATGTGTGTATATATATATATATAAATAGATAGATAGATAGATAGATAGATATAATATAAAGACTATAATACATTAAAAACACAATATTATATACAATATTATGAAAAGTACTATAAAAGAGAATGTATAAGTATATCATGTAAGATAATAGTATATATAATAAATAAATGATAAATATAATAACAGAAAATATTAATATTGCCATTATTTAATATGAATTATTTAGTAAAATGAGTCACTATAGGTTCTCGTGTCCTCAGTGTAGGGCTTTGGTGGCATGGTAAGCTCAGTCAGCTGGAGAAGGGGAGATGGTGTTATTGCTGTCTGATGTGTTCTGAGAAACGGTATTAGGACTGGAACTGATGAAGTAAGAACAGCTTTGAAGAAACAAAACTGGCTCTGGAAGAACATCTTACATTTACATTTACAGCATTTACCAGACGCCCTTATCCAGAGGGACTTACAATTGATACAGTCTTACAATCCAAGCAATTGTGGGTTAAGGGTCTTGCTCAAGGACCCAACAGTGGCAGCTTGGCAGAGGTGGGATTTGAACCCTGGACCTTCTGGTCAAAAGTCCAGTTACCTTACCCGCTAGGCTACCACAGTCCCACATCTTAGAGTGAGGACTAGAACTGGTACTAAAAAGAATATGTAGTTCGTGATGTTATGAATGCAAAATGCATTTGTGCAATTGTAGCACGAGATTGCAGCAGCACCAAATACAGAGGGGCAAAAAAGTATTTAGTCAGCCACTGATTGTGCAAGTTCTCCTCCTTAGAAAGATAAGAGATGTCTGTAATTTTCATCATAGGTACACTTCAACTATGAGAGACAAAATGAGGAAAATATCCAGGAAATCACATTGCAGGATTTTGTAAGAATTTAATTGTAAATCAAGGTTTAAAACAAGTATTTGGTCACCTACAAACAAGCAAGATTTCTGGCTCTCACAGACCAGAGTGCACCCGCACTATGAACGCCCTGGTGGATTCGAGGAGGACCTCGTGGACAAGGATCTCGTCGCCCAGTTTGGCACCCGACTGGAGGCCCTGGAGACTCCCACACAGGCCTACGCCCTGTACAGTTGCCTCCTTACTCAAATCTCCCACCGGACCCCATTGTCCGGGAATCACAGGTAGACCATCTGCTTTGCTACCTCATGGACAAGGATCTCGTGGCCCAGTTTGGCACCCGACTGGAGGCCCTGGAGACTCCCACACAGGCCTACGCCCTGTACGGTTGCCTCCTTACTCAAATCTCCCACCGGACCCCATTGTCCGGGAATCACAGGTAGACATCTGCTTTGCTATCATCACCTCCCCCAAGACACCGCTGGTCCTCGGCCACCTCTGGCTGGCCCTCCACAGACCCACCATCGACTGGAGAGAGTGAAGGATCTCCAGTCGATGGTGGGTCATTGTCTCCAGTCGACTTTTTTCGCCTCTAAGGACTGGAGTCGTTGTCTCCAGTCAGCTTTCCTTGCCTCTAAGGGCCTCCTTCACAATTCTCGGCCCGAAGAAGCCCCCGACCTGTCAAAGTACCGCGGCAGTACCGGGACCTTCACCCAGTGTTCAGTAAGCACTGTGCCAAGAGCCTGCCCCCTCACAGGCCGTATCACTGCTCCATCGACCTGCTCCCGAGCACAGTCTTGCCCACCAGCCGCCTTTCCCAGCTCTCCCGAAGCGAGAGGGATGCTATGGAGGAATACATTGCAGAGTGCCTAGCCGCCTGACTCATCCAGCCCTCTGGGGGCTGGCTTCTTCTTTGTGACCAAGAACGATGGCACTCTGCGCCCCTGCATTGACTATCAGGGCTTGAACGGCATCACCAAGCACAACCGGTACCCCCTTCCGCTCATCTCCTCCACGTTCGACCTGCTCCAGGGAGCTGCCATCTTCACCAAGCTCGACTTCAGGAACGTGTACCAGGATACCACGCATACCTGGTCCGCATCAAGGAATACAGCATTTAAGACCTCGCTGGGCCACTTTGAGAACCGGGTGATGCAATGCTCCGGTGGTGAATGATGTGCTTCGGGACTACCTTAACAGGTTCGTGTTTGTCTACCTGAATGACATCCTCATTCCTCATCTTCTACCGCTTGGTAGATGAACACGTCCCCGGGGTGGAAGGAATTTCTTGGCTTTACAAATTTCTACCGTCGCTTCAGTAAGGTCACTTCAGTAAGGTGGCGGCTCCCCTCACCCAACTCACCTCCTCTAAGGTTCCCTTCAAGTGGACTTCTGAGGAGGAGTGGGCCTTCCAACGGCTGAAGGGGCTCTTCACTTCAGCCCTCCTCGCTCAGCCGGATCTCTCCCGCCAGTTCATCATGGAGGTAGATGCCTCAGACACAGTTGAAGCAATGTGGGTTAAGGGCCTTGCTCAAGGACCCAACAGTGGCAGCATGGCAGAGGTGGGAGTTCAACCCTGGACCTTCTGCTCCATAGTCCAGTACCTTACCCGCTAGGCTACCAAAGTCCCGCATTCCTGGACCAACCATCGCAATCTCTTGTACATCCAGTCGGCCAAGCGTTTGAACTTGCGACAGGCCAGGTGGGACCTTTTCTTAGCCCGTTTCAATTTCACCCTCACCTACAGTCCTGGGACATGCAATGTCAAGCCGGATGCCTTCTCACGCCAGTACTCCCTTGAAGGCTCTACGGATCCTCTAGACACCATCTTGCCCCCCAAACTTCTGGTAGCTCACCTCTCCTGGGAGATCCTGCGGACCATCAAAGAGGTGCAGGGGGCTAAGCCTGACCCCGGGGGCGGATTGCCTAAACGCCTTCATGTGCCTGCCTCGGCCCGCACCGCCACCCTCCAGTGGGCCCACAACTCTAAGTTCACCGGACACCCTGGGCGGTCTCACCAATGCCACAGCTGCACTTCTTGCACTCCCGGTTTGGTTTCCATTCACCCCAGATTCCTGGATTCCTCACAAAACCCGGTTTCACCGTGTCGCCGTGCTTAAGTCCCATTCCTTCTTTTACCTTTGTTCAATAAACTTCTTAACTTATCACGTTGTTGTCAGTCTGCTGATCTGCATTTGGGTTCCCCTGCTATTTCTCCGGCTGGATCCCTGATCCACCCTAACACCTGTAATTTCTTTTTTAAGAAGCTCTTCTGTCCTCCACTTGTTACCTGTATTAATGGCACCTGTTTGACCTCGTTATCTGTATAAAAGACACCTGTCCACAGCCTCAAACAATCAGACTCCAAACTCAACCATGGCCAAGACCAAAGAGCTGTCGAAGGAAACCAGTAAGAAAATTGTAGACCTGCATCCCAAGAACACCATACCTACTGTGAAGCATGGGGGAGGAAACATCATGCTTTGGGGCAGTTTTGCTGCAATGAGGACAGGACGACTGATCCGTGTTAAGGGAAGAATGAACGAGGCCATGTATCATGAGATTTTAAGCCAAAATCTCCTTCCATCAGTGAGAGCATTAAAGATGGAATGTGGCTGGGTCTTCCAGTATGACAATGATCCCAAACACACCGCTCAGGCAATGAAGGAATGGCTCCGTAAAAAAGCATTACAAGGTCCTGGAGTGGCCTAGCCAGTCTCCAGACCTCAACCCCATAAAACATTTGTGGAGGGAGTTGAAAGTCTGTGTTACCCAGCAACAGCCCCAAAACATCACTGCTCTAGAGAAGATCTAATATGGAGGAATGGGCCAAAATACAAGCTACAGTGTGTGCAAACCTGGTGAAGACTTACAGAAAACGTTTGTCCTCTGTTATTGCCAGCAAAGGTTGTGTTACAAAGTATTGAGTTGAACTTTTTTTATTGACCAAATACTTATTTTCCACCATAATTTACAATTAAATTCTTTAAAAATCCTAAAATGTGATTTTTTTTCTCATTTTGTCTGTCATAGTAGAAGTGTACCTATGATGAAGATTATAGACCGCTCTCATTTTTCTAAGTAGGAGAACTTGCACAATCAGTGGCTGACTAAATACTTTTTGGCCCCACTATATAGGTGCTTTTGCACTAGATTAACTTTTTCATGGTTCCTTCTTTGTTGGGTGTTTTCACTGCGGGAACTGGGAATGATTGTAGTTCTTAGAAATTTCTTAGTTTCTCTCTAATTATTCCCTAGTTTGATGCAAAAGTGACTTATGACAGTATAGCTAGAAAGGGAAGAAACAGAAGGTAACACAGCCAAGAGGGACCATATGAGACATCAGCAACCCACCTCACCAACAACCAACAAACCTTAGTGATCACACATGAGAGTCAAGAAGACAGCAACTCAACATCCCAGATCCCAACATTCCACCACAAACCTTTTTGATTATCAACCCCCAGCTCTGCCCAACCAAAGATCGACTAAAGATCAGCCCAGTCGGTTAGCCTCACCCAACACTCTCAGCTACTTGGCCAAGAGCATGACAGAGCTGACAGAGATGACCCCAGACTCCAGCAGAACCAGAGCTGCGCATCCCAGTCTAAAGTCTACATCTCTATGTCTAAGTCTAAAACTCAAAGCCTATATAAACCAGTGTGTTCTCAGTCTAGACTGTAAAATCAGGAGTGCTGATGATAAACAGCTTTTTCTAAAATCTTGGAGGGGAAAGGTAGATTTGAAAATGGTATATAATTAGACTGCATGCTAGGATCAAGGTAAGGTTTTTTAATCAGAGGTTTAATAACCCCAAACTTAAAGGATTTAGGCACACAGCCAAAGCTAAGGGACACATTTTAAATAATTAGCAGTTGCTCTATAATATTAGGTATTAACTCTTTAAGTAAGCAGGTACAAATTGGGTTTAGTAAACACAATGGAGACGGATGAGTTGATCAGTGAAGACAGTTTGGTATTAGTAATTGGGTAAAATATTCTAGTGTGGATTTACAGCTAATTAAACACATGCCTAGACTAGTGCTGCTTCTGGAAGGTTGCTGAACAGCTGAGTGTTGTCATGAACATCAAATTTTATTCCAATTATTTTCTTATCATTAACGAAATTCATCACCATTACTGTTGCAATCAGGTGGAACTTCAGAGTCAAATTCTGTAATATTTGTAGTTAGTCTGGATACTGTATTAAAACAAAATCTATTCCTATTTGTTTTTACTTGTAAAGAAGAATAAGCAGTTTTAACTTTAGTAAGGGCATATTTATACCCTGCAATTCTACTCCACCAAGCAATCTGAAATACCTCGAAGTTACTACTATGCAACTTACATTCAAAAATCTGAGTTGTTTGTTTTAAGGGATGGGTGTGGTGATCATTACGCGGTGCTAGCCTATTTTTTCCATAATGTGTTTAATCCTAGTAGGAGCAACAGTAACACTTTACTATAAGGGTACATGAAAAAGCATTAATTCATACACGTAATACATCATGAGTCATCTTGAATATGCTAAAAATAAGCATGTGTCATGCATGCGTTAATACAGGAGAAATATATTAATTAATGTAGTAGTTAAGGTAGAACATGAATGCTAATCATTACTAAAGCAGTACTTCTTCATGAGTTTGATGTTTGTGACCCACAAAGTAAATTGTTACTGGAGCAACTTTACATGAAGTTACATGAGTAAAGCAAACATTCTAATTGATGGACTACATGCTTGAGCTGATCAGCTTTGCAGGTGTTTTAAACATTACGTCTGGTAGGTTATTAATAAACGCAGCTGATGTAGCAGATATAATACTCCAATTGGTGTGATAAAGAGGCAGTAGGCAAATATTATTAGATACATGTAGCTCATATACTAAGAAATAACAGTGAACAGTTGTAAGCTGCTCTGAATAAGGGAACCTGCTAAATGCTGTAGATCTTCCTGCTCTTAATTTTTTTAACTGGACATTCAAAAACAAGAACTGGCTCAAATAGGAACCAACCGAACCTAACATTTTAGTTGTACTAAATTTCCCCCTAACTTGATAAACAATCAGAACAAGCATCATGATGACACTTAAAAACAACTGCAAATGACTTCAACTGAAACAGTATACATTTTATAATAATCTTAGATACATACTTTTGTTCAGAATTCAGATTTTTTGACACTGATTTTTTTTTATATTGTTGTGACTAGTTTGTTTTTAATATGCAACAAAGCTAAACTATACTTAGTATATAACTGGAACTACTAGTGGTTCACTTTGTAGCATAGTAATTTTATGCCTTTGTTGCATTTTATTTTCATAAATGTATATTATTTGTTGCCTGTCTTTAGTAAAAATCTACTGTGTGGCAGAATTAAAAGCTCTGTAACAAAGCACTTTATACCAATTATTTTCTAGTACTACAGTCAAGTCAAGTCATATTTATTTATATAGCGCTTTTTACAGTGGAGCGTTGTCTCAAAGCAACTTTACAATTTTAAATTATCTTCTAATATCTATGACCAATCCCAAATTGAGCAAACCTAGGGCGACAGTGGCAAGGAAAAACTCCCTAAGCATTATGAGGAAGAAACCTTGGGAGGACCAAGACTCAAAATGGAACCCAACCTCCTTGGGCGGCGTAGATGATAAATGTAAGAATGAAGCTAATTTATCTAAATAAATAAGTTTTATAGTGATAGTTCAAATAAAATAGTGTAAAATCTGTATATCGGCATTATGTTGTCTGAAACACAGAGTTACTCTAGGATCTTGAGCCTAAGCAGGAAAGTCCTTGGTGGCACAAAGTCCCCAGCAAACCGGAGGAGGCAGAGAGTTACTGTCCTCTGGTGTGGCCCAAGTATGGTGGGGCTGGAGATGATGATGGACACAATTTCTGTGGAGCTGAAGCAGAACATCATGTGTGGGGCTGGAACTGGTACCGGAACACAGCTCGGAAAGAAAACAGAAAATGTAGTTAGTTATTGATTAGTAGCACAGTTTCTACAGCTTCTAGCTGCTACTAGCTTTAACAAAATAACACAGTTTCATCTGCTAATTTAAAGCTTTTGCAGTTTAATTCATGGCATATTGGAAATGTTAGAGTTTCAGTATTAACTTATAACGCACACATTATGGCACTATAAATACTTGGAACATAATTACTGAATAACAGGTGCACTGATAGTGACAAGATGAAAAATCCACACTGTGACAAAAATAAAATGGTTTATTGTCATTTTAGCAGATTGTTTAAGAAAAATAGTATCAATAACTTGCATAGTCTCTGTTTTTTTGCTACCAAAAGTTCTTAAACTTTGCACAGTGGAAGATTTTCCTTGCCACCGTCACCATTAGTTCACCTGGGTGTCCAGACACAAATAAGTTTGGGCAGCTTGGTTCAAATCACATGTTTTGATCTACTAGTCGACCTATTAGTGTGTTTGCAGAGTACCTACATTTAATTTACTTGTTAATGGTTCATTAAAATTTGTAGCACTTGTCATATTTAAGTTTGTTTCCTGCAGAGAAGATGCACATATGCAGCTGTCGGTAATTTAACTACCTACAGCTCCTGTTTTTTCGAACATTTATTAATGTAAGCCATTTGCCGGCATGAGGTACATTTCAATTAATGGGGATTGACTGTACATAATTTGATCAGGGGTCCCAAAACTTTTTTTTTAATCAGCTTGTACAAATAAAAGTGAACTGAACTGAAATTAACTTCTGTTTTCCAGTTAATAATCCTGATTTATTTATCTCAGTTTTAGTTGGACTCCAAAAGTAATAGAAAACTAGAATAGCTTGACTGTTTGCTAGCCTGTACCTTTTACTAGAGTGAAGTAGGTATTACAAATCATCTCTTATAAGGCTGCCAGCAGTAAAGCCATTATATGATTTACTTCTAGCTCAGGTAAATATCACAGCCTGATTACTGTTAAATGTTCCTTGTCATGGTAAGAAGTAGCATCACATCAGTGCGTTTGTGCCTCCAGATATCAGCACTGTGTTAAGACAAGGTGAGAAAATGTAGCTAATACCCTCTCAGTCTCTCGCTCACCTCTATGCTACACTTTAGTCTTTAATCTCAAGATCTCACAACAGGCCACATATCTGTCTGAGTAATACATGCACATAGAGGCTGCTTAATTCACAGCAGTCTGACTGGCACTCCTAATTACTTGCTGATAGTAAAAAGTAATTAGTGAGTGAGGTGAATGGCTGGAGCTTCAGTACATACTGGTTTATGGGAGATATAGTCATAGATATAAGAAATTAGATTTTGCATTAGCTAAACTGACAGTACATGCTGTTTTTCACTAGGGCAATATGCTGGTAGTTTAGATAGGTACAGAATTACAGTGGTACCTCGGTTCTCGCCGTTATGCTTGTCGAGAACCAAAAGCGTTTCGCCAACCGAAACAATTTTTTTCCCATAAGGAATGTAAATTGAAGTAATCTATTCCAGACTTCCAGAGAACCCACATTGTATAAGGCATTATATTACAATAATGGAGTTGTATTGTACAGGTGCTCCCTGATTTACGTGGGGATATGTTCTGACAAATCCATCATAAGTTAAATGTATCATGAAATGATTAATAAAAATTAAAAAGTTTAATATAGTCTATACTGTATCATAGCGGAGCCGACCTTATTGTTTAAAAAACTTATACATTAACCTACAGATGGCCAAAATCCTTAACTCAAAGCTTTATTTTTTAATAAAGTGTTGAAAATGCCATGTACGTTAGTGATGGATTGAAAGTGAAAAGCAAAAGCAAAACACTTACTCTATTGGTGAACTCAGGGCATTAGCTGCTTAGGCTAACTGTTCAGATGGAAAGTGATACAGAGGACTTAGTCTTTGATTTCCTTGTAATCATCAACTATTTTAGGACCAATGGAGACTTATTTGCACTAAGAATACAGCACTGTAGATATAAAAATTAAACAAAAACGCGATAAAAAATGCCAACACCTTCAATGAGCAAGGGATATTGTGAATCTGAATCACTTGTGTACTGAATCATGAATCATAATTCGAGTTTCTGCTGAAACAAGTCGACTGCACTGTTCAACTCACACAAGTTTAAGCAAGTGTGCCGCGTACCGAGCAAACGACGAGAACTGATACAAATTTTTCTGGTCAAAATGTATTGAGAACTGAATTCGACCAGTTCCGAAGAGGTCGAGAACTGAGTAGTTGTAAGCCCATGCAAGAGCAAATTTACCCTAAAACTCTGACTTGTTTTGAAGAGAAAACATACAGATGTTTGAATGCATAAGCTAAGAACAGAGCTAGCACAGATATATTTGGGCAGACAACTACTTTGACAATTACTTGCCTTTCCGAGATATCTTCACACACAATGGAGCTAAACAACGGCATACACCCTGAAAAAGACTCAAGATCTGAAATATGTCACACTGAGAGAAATGAATGTGCAGTAGAGCAAACAGCAAACAGATATCAATCGAGCAGGTGCAGGTGAGGAGGCAACTGGAAAACATTGAAACATAAGTAAACATCTTTTTTTTTTTTTTATGCACTGATTGACCAATTTTCCTCACGTGCGTTTGAAACCAAGCTCACATTCTGTTCTACTGTGTTTTAAAGCTAAAAATGTGCACTGAATATTTGTAAATACTGAATTACCACCAGGTCCTATAAATATCTTCTGCGCAACTGACCACTGAAACCACTCAGATTCTATCATACACTCCCTCGTCATTTCCAGACTCAGATTACTGCAATATTTTGCTTGCTGGTTTGCCTTCATGCCCCTAAGTTCCACTACAGAGCTTTCAGAATGCTGCCTCTTGGCTGGTTCACAACCTTCCAAAGTTTTCTAATGTAACTACTTTACTGAGATCACTCCACTGGTTTCCTGTTGCAGCTATGAACAAATTCTTTCACAGTGGTGTAAGCGGTTAGCCTCTGGCCACACGGCACCCAGTCAAGGTCAAGGAATTGTAATTTATGTGCAGTGTTCATGCTTTTAGTATGTTTACTTTTAATTACTTAATTTGTTCATGGGTACACAAGTGGCACATAGGCAACACTCTAGCTGGTGACACAAGTTCGAGTCCCAGTGGCACACACACACACACACACACACACACACACACACATACAATTTCCCATACATGAAGGTAGGGAGGCAGATGGGGAAGTATCTTCTGGCACTACAAAAGCAACCCCTTCCGAGCTCTGATTGATGAAGGAAATTTATGGGAGAGCCTCCAGATCCAAAACTGGTAGTACTGCTAATGAGGCTTGGAGTTGTGTGTGTGCAGTAGGTGTTACACTGAGGTCCATTATCCAGTGTGAAGTCTACCCTGACCCCCCCCAGCAATTCTGTCACATGGAACCAATGGTCCTTTACGCATATATAGACCAGGGAGTGAGCAGTCCTTCTCACTTATCTCTGTATGCTAACAAGTGGTTTACTTACTCCCCCTCTATCCCTCTCTGTCTAAACTGTATTTCCTCCAAACTAGCATGTTAGTCACTCCGGATTACACAAATACCCTCAAAGAAGCAGATCAGTGCCGAAGAAGTCTCAGAAGACAGTGGCTGATTAAAAGCAGGAGGTATCCAATTACGCTGACCCCACTTAGCTAATAAAATACAGTACAGCACTTAAACCACAAGGTGGTTGTCTGTGGACTATAGACCAGTTTCTGTTGTGACATCTGGTTCATAGCCAAAAGTATGTGAACATGCAAACTACCACCTGAGCCTGTCAGACATGCTGTTGGGAAGGCATTATATTTCAACAAGGCAATGAGGTTTCATTCCATTTGGATCAATACATCGTGTGTCTTCGATTTAGACACAAGAGTATTAAGTTAGGTGTTGAGTGTGCGGTAGGGAAACTGTTGAGGTCTAGAGACAGGCAACTTGTCAGACCTTATCTTCATGGATGCTACTTTGAATATGAGGGCACTGCAGTTCTGAAATGGAAAATGGCCATCCCCAAACTGTTGTCATAAAGCATTAAGCACACAGTTCTTTAGAATTTATTGTACAGTATGCCATACTATTCACCTTCACTGGAACTAAGGGGCCTGTCAAAAACAGATATTATTCCTTCTCCAACAAATTTTACAATTGTGGAGAGATTAAGGTACTAAAAGGTCAAACTAGGCCTAAAGGCTTCCACTGTGGCCCTTGAGCAGAGATTAGCAAATGCTTGGTAAGGGTGTCTGTGAAATGCTGTACAGTAAATGTAAATATCCTCCTCACATCAGCTAGAGAACATGTTACTAAATGTCCATTGTATGTTTGTGTTATATACTTGGTGGTCTTTGACTTGTGTAGCTAATTAGCTATGGAAAGCCAATCCTTATGCTTCTTGTTCTAACATTGCTGCCACCAAGGACAGTCGATTCTCACGTGCTACACACCAGCACTCAGTGGTTTCATTTTATGAGCTTATGTGGTCTACCGCTTCACATCTAAGCTGATTCTATTCACAACAACAATGCTTAAGAGTTGACCGGGATATAAATTTGATAAACTGACTGACATCCTGTGAGAGGACCACTGAGTTTGAAAGTCACGGAGATATTTAGCTTGACCCATTCTACAGGATCACATGGCTTTATGCTTGATATACACCAGTTAGAAAAGCCATAAATAGCCAGAGGCACCAATTATAAGGGGTGTTCACATACTTTTGGTCATGCTGCATAGACTATGGACTAGCTGCTACGAAAAAAAATGAACACTAAGGATATATGAGTTTTAAGCTAATACGGCTTTCGACAATGCTATTGGAAAAGACAGCTCTAACCTATAGTTTTCCTATTGAGTGGTGCTGAATTGACCAGCTAGATACTAAGGGCATAAGGAAGGTGTGTGTGTGTGTTAGAGAGAGAGAGAGAGAGAAAGAGAGAGAGAGAGAGAGAGATGAGTTGAGATGGTATGGGATATGAGTTATGATCTCATGCGAAGCTGCTAGCAATTTATCATGACAGTGTGTGTCCTTAAATGCTGTATTCACACATTTTCACACGTTCTACCATCAAGACTGCACACATACATCTATTCTGCAGAATATCTATCACACACATGGCCTAGCTTCATCTGGGGCTCTTTGTAATTCTCAGAGCACCACTGCACTCTGGCGCGACTAGCAGGGGCCAAGAGAGTCAGTCTAGACTCAGGTGATAGACATCTCATTAGGCTCTCACACAGCACCACTGGCAAGCAGACAGCCAGGTGATAGAGAGAAAGCTAGTGAGGAGGAGAGGGGAGGGAGAATACTCTGACTCCAGGATGGAGAGAATGAGCTGATGATAATGGCAATAATAGTGTTGAAGAAGGGGGGCTTTCCCAGAGGCAGACGCCATTTCTCTGCTACCGCCATAGTTTCCAGTTCTAATTAATTTCTCACTCAGTGCCGGAGCCAGCAGAGCTCTGCTCTCCTCTGCCTCTTCTGGCCTCAAGTCTGTGCATCTCTACTTTCCTTTTCTGCCTCTATAGACCTAATTCATCAGTAAGAACTGACCTCTATCATTCTCAGCCACAATTTAACCACCGTAATGGCCTGTGTTCAGTGATAGATGGCGGCTACACCATCCTGAATCAACTTTGGAAAATATGAATGTTCTTCATTTGTGGCTGGCTGTACATCAAAAATACTAAGGTAATAAAATGTAAATTTAAAATGTAAACGTGGACAGTAAAACGTGAGGGTGTTTCAGTTTTTGATGTACTCTTATCTGATGATGATAGTTAAGAATTTTTACACTTTTGGCAGAATAATTATTTCCATATCCACAGTGGCAAAGACAGAAATTTGGTTTTGGATGGGCATAGTAATATATATTTTTTTCTATTCTACAAATCCACAATGAAAATGGCGATTGGATGAAAACACTGATTAATCTAGAAGTTTTACTGACAGCAGCATTTCTAATTGACGCTTTTCTCTTACATTTTCCAGTAACAATTACATCAAGAACACATAGGTCTTCAGACATTCATTTACTGACGTGTAATCAAAAACGTAGCCGTGTTTTAATGTGTATAGGCAGCAATTAAACAGAAAAAACAATCAACGCAGCTAACAAAAACACCTCCTGAGGGCATTAAAACAACATTGGAAATATACTCTGGACATGTTTTTGTAGGGTTGCGAAAACGTTACAGGGGCCGTTCTTATAGGACATTTAAAAGATCACTAGGAAACCTTCAGAGAACTTTAGGGGGAAAAATCCTTTAAACGTCTCTTTCTACATTCTTAGAACATTCATAGGACTACCAGGTAACATCTAGATGACTATAATGGGATGTTTATGGAACATCCTTTAAACATCTTATGTTTTAAATTGTTATTAGATCAGGTCGTTCATTACTATTAAGCAATTTAAATGAATGAATTCGGTAGATCATAGAATAAAATGAGTCATACAGTGAACAGTGATAGGTTGTAAATCTGTTTTATTTAGAATTACATATGAAAAGGAACTTGAATTTGAAGTGTGAAGCCTCATCTCCATGCATTTCTTGGGGTGAATGAGCCTAAAACAATAAACAAATATGCATATTCGTTAACATTAATGTGATTAAAATTTAGTTTAACGATATATGCTATACAATGGCAGCCGACTCTAGCATAATCATATATTAGCAGGTTAACACTAACTAGCTATCAAACGCTTTTATCGCCTATAATAGTGTGTGACGCCTACTGAAGTGACCCAACAGCAACAGTATCCTAGTAACCGGGAGAGGCAGTATGCAGATCAGCAGTGGGAGGCACCAATTATGTCCAAAAGACGGAACAGCATATCATAGATTCGTCAGAATTGTGAAAATGGCCTTATGGAAGACATATTTATAATGTAGTATGTTTATGCAAAATTTGGTACTTTCTAGTTTATCTTTAGTCTTATTCATCTGAACTGTGAGTCCAGGCATCTAATTCTCCGTCATAATGAAAAAAATGCCACAAATTCTATTTATTTTTTTAAGTTTATTGGGTAAAAAACAGAAAATGGAACCTCTGTATATACCATATTTTATGCTCTATTTTCCCCAATATGTAATTTGGTAAAAAAATATTATATCTATGCTTGCTGCTTCCTTCCCACACATTAATGTGAAAACTAGTGACATATGTTATAAATCAGCTGGTTACCATGCATATTGATAAATAACCATCCGGAGACCATATCCAGACGTTCTCAAAAGTTCTCTAAAGATAACAAAAATAATATTACTTGACAGACTATACTGGGATCGTTCTGAACGTCCCAAGAATGGACCCTTGGGAATGTTCCATTAGTTCTAGAATAGGACCTGTTGCAAATTTGTGCTTTTTTCAGTTTTGGCCCCTGCATACAGTATCCAGAATACATTCTGGGTAAATTTCAAGGACATCATCATCTGAACCACAAATTATGTGATGTTGCGCTCATACATATTGTGCCTGAACTATTTGCAAAATAAGAGTGAACATATACCTGTCTACCTATTTAATTAATGCTTCTATAAAGTGGCTTGACACAGTTTAAAAGTTCAGGTAAGACCTTACAAGCTGCTCACTGATATAAAAATATCACTAATTATAAAGTGGAGTCTGTTGTATTTTAATATTTTCTCATATGTCTATATCTACAGTATATCTACATCCAAGTGATTAAGTGTTTCAGTTGTTATTTTGTCCCTTTCTTCATGCAAACATGTCTTAAGGTGTGCAACAGTACGAGGCTGCCATTTTGTTCACATTTGTTGTTTCAAAATTCTCCACACATTCTCTATTGGGGACAGGCTCAAGACTGCAGACAGGCCAGTCCAGTACCTTTACCCTCTTCTTCTTGCCCTTTACGCAGTGAAAACCAGATTTCTTGAATTATTTAATGTTGTTATGCACTGTAGAGGGAGAAATATGCAAATCCCTTCCAATTTTATTAACAATTATATGTTATTTGGGGTTGTATATGTTATTAACAAATTATCTCCATTTTCCAGAAACTCACTGTAGGTCACAGTTTGTTTGTTACTCCTTGTCCCTCTACACCGTGACTGTGGCTGTGTGTCTTTAAAATTGTAAAGTCTATGTTTTCGTAAAATCATGCACCATATGATATGTCCATCAGAATGTGACAGGTTATCATATTCTAAAATTGAATACAGTGTCTACAATACAAACCCTAATGTATATATGTACATGCATTTTCTTGATGTTTATTGTGCAAGAGCTCAATTTTTGCTGTAACATCACTTGTACCCATACACGGAAATGATAAGCTCTGCTCCTGCTGTCCTTCACTTTTTTATGACCTTACGAAATATTCAGAGCCGAATATATACCATCCTTCACCTTGGCACAGTAGCACTCTCGCACTCTCTCTCTCTCTCACACACACACACACAGTTTTTCTCTGTATCATTGTGAGGAATTTCCAACGAAATAATGTCATTTTAGTTATTTAATTCTACACCTAACCCTAACCTCAGCTTCAGAAACCTAATGCAAATTGTTTGGCTCTTTTGCCTTTGCAAAGGAAGTTGCAGTTTTAGTTAAAAAGCAAGTCCCGAGCCCCAGTGTGATTTAACTTCTTAAGCTGGGAAAAAAGGGAATATGAATTGTGTGTGTGTGTGTGTGTTACAAAAATGAGAGAGGTCTGTAATTTTCATCATAGGTACATTTCAACTATGAGAGACAAAATGTGAAAAAAATCCAGGAAATCACATTGTAAGATTTTTTCAAGAATTTAATTGTAAATCATGGTGGAAAATAAGTATTTGGTCAATAACAAAAGCTCAACACATTTTGTCTCTCATAGTTGAAGTGTACCTATGATGAAAATTACAGACCTCTCTCATCTTTCTAAGTAGAAGAACTTGCACAATTAGTGGCTGACTAAATACTTTTTTTGCCCCACTGTATATATATATATATATATATATATATATATATATATATATATATATATATATATATATATATTTTTTTTTTCAAGGGGATCTGGTGGCACCAAGTGAGTCATGTGGAGATAGTACTGCTCATCTTAAAGTGAAGAAGCATGCCTCTGCAGTGAACTTTATCTACAATCTTTGTTGACTGTACAAGAGAGATTAACACCATAGGTTACTGGATTTTCTTTGACCTGTTAAGGAAAGTAAACACATTTCTTCTTGGCATGGTTGTGATGGATCCAAAAAAGCCTTCATACACTATTTTATTCAAGAGTAATGCTAACCATATGCTATAAGACTTTAAAAAGACTCTTTAAAAACTTTTTAAAAAGAAGTTTAAAGTCTCACATTCTCTCACATCTAAAATACAGACTTTAAAGTCACAGACTAGTTACAGACTATGATTTTGCAAAGACTGGGGATCTTGCTCACTATTTCCACGACTGCAACTAGATTCAACTAGATTCCTTTTCAAATGATTTCCCATCATGGCTACTTCATCTCACCTCAAGGCCAATTTCCCTGGCAGGAAAGCCACACATAAGTGTATATGATTAATTATCACAGGTTCCCAACTTTGGTCCTCATTCAACGTTGACCAGCTGTGACCTGCATGTTATTCTTTCACACTGTTGGTTATTGATGTCAAGGTTTTTTTTTTTGCTTTTAATAGCATATAACTTATTTTGTCTTTAAATCTGCCTTTTTGCTTGTTTATCTTTTTTGCTGCACCTTTGTACTGCAAAGAATGTTTCACTGCTATACATTTGCTTTTGTTTTACATAGAATAAATGCAGTAAAGAGCATAATTCTTGCAAAATGTCTATTTACTAAACTTTTATTTATTAAACTATTACAGTTAGAATGATATAAAAGGCACATGCATTGCTAAAAGTGTACAACATAAACAAAGTGGCATCTTAAGTACTGTAATAGTATGTTAAGATCAAACGATGGAAACAGCACATTTCAAAATTTTATATATTACATATATTACATTACATGTTAATATCTCCAGAGACATTCCTGTACTCACTTTGCTGCTACTCATTTGATGCTGAAGAGAACTCACTTATTGGCTGCCAACAATGTCCACATCACTATTTGTGTTGGTGAAAACTTAAGCCTTAGAATTCATTCAGAAAATCTTCAGACCCTTTCACGGTTTACACATTTTGTTATGTTGCGGCCTTGTGCTAATAAAATAATAGTAATAAAAACATGTTTTTTCCCCATCATTCTGCATTCAACACCCCATAATTACAAAGTGAAAAGAGAATTTTAGAATTTTTGCAAATTTAATGAAAAGTAAAAACTCCAGTCTTCATGGGTATGATTCCACAAGGTTTGTACTCTTGGAATTGGGAATTTTCTGCCATTTTTCTCTGCAGATCCTCTCTGCTCTGTCAGGTTGGATAGAGGACCATGAGTGCACAGCCATTTTCAGGTCTCTCCAGAGATTTCAAGTCAGGGTTCTGGCTGGGCTACTCAAGGACGTTCTAAAGGTTGTCCCTAATCCACTCCTGTGTTGTCTTGGCTGTGTGCTTAGGGATATTGTCTTGTTGGAAGGTGAACCTTTAGCCCAGTTTGAGGTCCCGAGCTCTCTGGATCAGGTTTTCATTAAGAAAATCTCTGTGCTTTGCTCCATTCAGCTTTCCCTCAACTGTGACCAGTTTCTCTGTCCCAGCCACTGAAATATACCCCCATAGCATGATGCTGCAATCATCATGCTTCACTGTACATTTACATTTACAGCATTTAGCAAACGCCCTTATCCAGACCAACTTACAATTGATACAATCTTACAATCCAAGCAATTGTGGTTTAAGGGCCTTGCTCAAGGACCCAACAGTGGCAGCTTGGCAGAGGTGGGATTTGAACCATGGACCTTCTGGTCCATAGTCCAGTATCTTGGATTGAAGTCCAATGATCGAAGTAAAGTCAATCTGTAGGGATGGTATTGGGCAGGTGATGAGCAATGACTGGTTTCCATGCAAAACTTTAGTTTTCCATTTTAATATATATATATATATATATATATATATATATATATATATATATATATATATATATATACACAGTGGGGCAAAAAAGTATCTAGTCAGTCACTGATTGTGCAAGTTCTCCTACTTAGAAAGATGACAGAGGTCTGTAATTTTCATCATAGGTACACTTTAACTATGAGAGACAAAATGTGAAAAAAAAATCCAGGAAATCAAATTACAATAAAATCACAAATTTAATTGTAAATCATGGTGGAAAATAAATATTTGGTCACCCACAAACAAGCAAGATTTCTGGCTCTCACTGACCTGTAATTTCTTCTTTATGAAGCTCTTCTGCCTCCACTCGTTACCTGTATTAATGGGACCTGTTTGACCTCATTATCTGTATAATAGAAACCTGTCCACTGCCTCAAACAGTCAATCTCCAAACTCAACCATGGTCAAGACCAAAGAGCTGTCGAAGGACAAAAGGAAGAAAATTGTAGACCTGCAGCAGGCTGGGAAGAGTGAATCTACAATAGGCAAGCAGGTTGGTGTGAATAACTCAACTGTGGGACCAATTGTAATACATACTAGGCCATTGACAATCTCCCTCGATCTGGGGCTCCACACAAGATCTCATCCTGTGTGGTCAAAATGATCATGAGAACGGTGAGCAAAAATCCCCACTACTACACGGAGGGACCTGATGAATGACCTGCAGAGAGCTGGGACCAAAGTAACAAAGGCTACCATCAGTAACACACTACGCCGAGAGAGACTCAGATCCTGCAGTGCCAGATGTGTCCCCCTGCTTATGCCAGTACATGTCCAGGCCCGTCTGAAGTTTGCCAGAGAGCATTTGGATGATCCAGAAGAAGATTGGGAGAATATCATGTGGTCAGATGAAACTAAAATAGAACTATTTGGTAAAAACTCAACTCGCCGTGCTTGGAGGAATAACAATTCTGAGTTCTGCCACACATACTGTGAAGCATGGGGTGGAAACCTCATGCTTTGTTGCTGTTTTTCTGCATAGTGGACAAGAAGACTGATCCGTGTTAAGGGAAGAATGAACGGGGCCATGTATTGTGAGCTTTTAAGGCAAAACCTGGGACCAAAGAATTGAAGAGCATTGAAGATGGAACGTGGCTGGGACTTCCAAGATCTGAAATCTTCCTGAATGCATTGTATGATAATATTACACAACATGAGTTAAGTCTGAATTAAGACAGCTATCCTAACCACCTTACATCAAACGATTGAGATGACCAAACCTTGATGCAACTCTAGCAAGACTCTCAAGGTTTTATTCCAACGGTATTCCAAATTTGTCCGTGACAGTGAAATAGCTTAAAAAGTTGTTTGGTGTAAGGCCAGCATAAACTGAGTGACGCCTTTTAAGACTCAGTGTCACATTTTATAGTGGTGCTTCACAAACCAGTCCCTAGATACATGGTCTGGATTCGCTCTACCAGCACTTAAACTAAGCAATCAAGAAACATCATATAGGTGGGTTCATAGCAGATAGAAAAAAAAATGGTCTGGCAGTCCCTCGGGACTGGTTTAGGAAACACTTAGTGTCGTCTGTTCTTAGCGAGGACCACCAGGACCCACATTGGCTCAAAGCAGCATGAGAACAGAGTCTCTCTGTACTGGAAAATGAGCCCCTGAGGAATACTGCCCCAAGCCAGCTGTACACTCTTATCTTCTGTTCACTTCTCCTGTTTCTTCTTTTGTCTTCTCATCGTTTCGTCTTCCTATTAGTGTGGAAAAAAGACATAGATGCTTTTAAGGCAGTTCTGTGTGTGAGGACATGAACGTGTGAGGAATTGAACTGTACAGAGAGGAATAGTAAAACAAAGAAAATAAGTTGTTACACATGTTTTTACTACGTTGTGTGACTGGTTAACGTTATTATGTACTTACAACTTGACCAATTGCAACCATTTACAGCTGGTTGTTTGGGACTGTGGTGCAGCTGTTAAGGTAATGAGCTATAGACCAGAAGCTCCAGGGTTCAAAACCTAGCACTACCAAACTGACACTGTTGGGACCTGGAAGAAGGCCCTTAACCCACATCAGCTTGGATTGTACTGTACCTTGTGAGACTGTATCAGTTGTGACTCAATCTAGATAAAGGCATCTGCTAAATGCTGTAAATTAAAAAAATGTTGTTTCAGGAATGGTATATCTTGATTAAGTATAGATTTTTTTTTACTTGTGAGAGAGCTTGCTATTTATGAACAATGTGAGAGGTTGAGTTCTAAGAAAATGAGTGTATTTATTTTTTTTCCATATATCTCACATTTATTTGTGCCCAACAATGGTCCAGATTTGAAATGACAACAATAAGTAGTCTTGATCTCTAAACCTCCACTGTCACACTGTCAGCTTGTAACGATAGGGAACTGGGCATGTAAAACTAATCCAAGCAGGTGAACTGTCTATAAATTGTTTTGATTCAGAAATAAATAACCCTCTTTGTGCTGGGAATGGATGCTAAGTCACATAAGCGAATCACCCACAAATCACGCTGACAAAGAAAGTTGGAGAAGATCCAGCTGATGCTCAAACTCAAACTTCTGAAGCATAAATCCAGCCAAATCCATTGTATGTGGGATTTGTTATAAATCACATTGTGTGTAATGGATCTCTCATGTGTGAAAGGGAGCAAATTACTGTGTTAAGGCTGCCTGTGTGAATGACACAAAGCTGGAATATTACCAGTAAAGGTAACATGGTAATTAACTGGGTTTTGAGTGTGAAAAGGGCTTTAGTTTCAGGTGTGTCATCTCTGATGAGGCATAAACCAGGCTTTAGATTAGCCATGTTGTAATCTTCAATCTGTTCAAATAGCTCTGACCTGCAGCAACCTTCCGTGTTTCGTCCTTTTTCATGAGGTGTGGGAAGATTGGTGAGGATTCCTTAAAGCAAAACCAAAATGAAAAATTTCCACATTCCAGTCTAGATGACTAAACTGGCTGTCTCACTTTCTCTCGCTCATTCTTTCTCCAGACAGTGTGCGGAGTCAATAATTGATAGACATGAAGGTAAAAGATTGATGCGTTGCTCATGAGCAGATTTAACCTGCAGGTGGCATTCCTGTGCCCATCGGCAATTTCCATACTTCCAACACCCAGTTTATCACGCGCACACACATTCTCACAGCACTCAGACAATCATTTCAAACTATCTGAGTGCTACTCGTACAACAGATAGGCCTATTTAACATGCAGTCAGGCATGGGGAAACATGAGCATACTTCTCTGTATTTGAGAAGTCAGAAAGCATTTGCATGCAGTATATTTCCAAAAGTTTGTGGATACCTGACCACCAAACGTTACATCCAAATCCTCTTTCATTCTGTTTTAGGAAGGCTAATAACCAGATTTTGGTTCATCACTGCAAAGATAAGAGTATTGGTGATGATAGGCACTTATGTTAGTCAATAAGGCCTGGGTTTCAGTGAGGATTCCAGTTCATTCTGTATGAATTTGCTGGATAAAGCTGAGGTGAGCGCTCCTCCATCAGACATTACAGTTAGTATTTGCAAACACTCAGATTCATCTGTCAGACTGTCAAAGTCCAATGGCGGTGTGTTTTACACCACTTGAGCTCATGCCTGGTGTTTGAGATGATGATCTTAGGCTTGTGTACAACTGCTCACCCATGGAAAATCCATGAAACCATAAATCTTGACTAACTATTTTGAGTTTCTTGTTGCTCCTGGGCAGTTCCACTTCATGACACTACAGTGGAGTGGGGCAGACTCAGCAGGCCAGCAATATGATGAACTGGCTTGTCAGAAAACTACTCTACTGTATAGACAAAAGTTTGTGGACACCCAAAAAACTTATATTCAAAACAGGCGTATTAGTATGGAGTTTGTGCCCCACCTTTGCTGGTACAACAGCCATTGATCTTCTAAGAGGGCTTTCCACTAGATTTTGGAACATGACTATGAGTTCGGATTCTGTTGTTAGACAATAAGCCCTGGCTCACTTTTGGCATACCATTTTCAAGGTGTCTGACAATGTTGAGTTAGATCAAGGTTCTATGCAAACCAACCAAGTTTACAATCAAAGTTGGCAAACCAATTCTCCATGGAATTTAAGGACAACAGGGCAGAAAGTTAATGAACAAACTTGTTGGAAGACACCAACATATGTGTCATATTGAGAGTCACTGAGAAATCAGTACAACAAATTCTATTGCCACTGTTTGTCTATAGAGAATCCAAATGTATACCTTATATTATGAATGTGTTACAAGTGAGTGTCGCTAATATAGAGCTCAATAATTAGAAGAGGTGTCCACAGTGTCCACAGACTTTTGTCTATGTAGTCCTATGACAGTGTCATGTTGACAGTGGTTCAGTATGTCTTTATGCTATAGCCAGTGTTTCTCTGTGGAAGTCATATGCTTGTATACTTCCATTGTGCAGTGCTATATGGTTATTTGTGCTGCAAAATAAAGAAATAAATAAATAATATTAGGATAATGATTAGGTGTCAACAATTTGATGGTCCTCACAAGGAAAATTGCTAAAACCCCTGCAATTTTGTTTTAAAAAAATCAAATTGGCTAAAATATTTGCTTTCAGTTATTGAGGCTACGTAACAGGCTAAGGAATTAGTGTAGGTGTGAGTGTAGCTTTAATTAGCTGCATTAATATTATTTCAATTGAAAGGTCTTAGGATGATAGAAAGATAAATGTGTATGTGTGTATGTCAGTAACCTCTTTGTTAGGTGTCCTTGTCCCATAATTTGTACCTTTTAACCAATATACATGTTGTGATGTTGTTCACTGCTGTCACAGATTGGGAGTGTTAAATATGTTCCGCTAATACCATGCTGTGTCAAACATTCCTACTGTTTTCCATTGTGTGGTAATGTGTGTGTGTGTGAGACACCTAAGTGTGTATGTGGGGGAGGGTTATGTGTTATACCATCATAGTGATATGGTATGGTATGTAGGTGGAGGACATGTGTGCATCTATATTATTTTCTGGTGTTTCTTACTGTCGTTCCTAAATATGAATAGATTCATACATGTACATACATATCATACTCCTATATACTGTATCAAACAGGAGAGTGGATTTTACCCTTTGGTAAAGCATTCAGCTACTATTGAACATTATCGTCTAAATAACCTGATAACTGCTCAAAATCAGGTTAAGGTGTGTTCATATCACAGTAATACAGTATGATATTAGGAAAAATTTGAGCTACTTGTTACATTTTGTACTCAGATTTCTTCTGGTAGTGTCTCTACAAGTGGTGAAGCATATTGAAATTACACCATTTATGTTTCTTAAAGTATATTACAAACAACAAAGATAAGTCAAACACTATGACCACTCACAGTTCGATGAACAATACTAATCTTGTTACAACATTTCAAGGTGTTTGAGATATACACTCACTTGCTGCTTCATGAGGTCCTGGAAATCACATTGTAGGATTTTTAAAGAATTTAATTGTAAATCATGGTGGAAAATAAGTATTTGGTCACCCACAAACAAGCAAGATTTCTGGCTCTCACAGACCTGTAACTTCTTCTTTAAGAAGCTCTTCTGTCCTCCACTTGTTACCTGTATTAATGTCACCTGTTCGACCTTATTATCTGTATAAAAGACACCTGTCCACAGCCTCAAACAGTCAGACTCCAAAACTCCAAACACCAGGAAGAAAATTGTAGACCTGCACCAGGCTGGGAAGAGTGAATCTACAATAGACAAGCAGGTTGGTGTGAATAAATCAACTGTGGGAGCAATTGTAGACCATTGATAATCTCCCTTGATCTGTGGCTCCATGCAAGATCTCATCCCATGGGGCCAAAATGATCATGAGAACGGTGAGGAAAAATCCCAGAACTACACGGAGGGACCTGATGAATGACCTGCAGAGAGCTGGGACCAAAGTAACAAAGGCTACCATCAGTAACACACTACACCGAGAGAGACTCGAATCCTGCAGTGCCAGGCGTGTCCCCCTGCTTAAGCAAGTACATGTCCAGGCCTGTCTGAAGTTTGCCAGAGAGCATATTGATGATCCAGAAGAGGATTGGGAGAATATCATGTGGTCAGATGAAAACAAAATAGAACTTTTTGGTAAAAACTCAACTGAAGGAAAAAGGATGCTGAGTCGCATCCCAAGAACACCATACTTACTGTGAAGCATAGGGGTGGAAACATCATTCTTTGGGGCTGTTTCTCTGCAGAGGGGACAGGACAACTGATCCGTGGTAAGGAAAGAATGAACGGGGCCATGTATCGTGAGATTTTAAGCCAAAATTTCCTTCCATCAGTGAGAGCATTGAAGATAGAACATGACAATGATCCGAAACACACTGCTCGGGCAACGAAGGAGTGGCTCTGTGAAAAGCATTTCAAGGTCCTGGAGTGGCCTAGCCAGTCTCCAGACCTCAACCCCATACAAAATGTGTGAAGGGAGTTGGAAGTCCGTGTTGCCCCAAAACATCACTGCTCTAGTGGAGATCTGAATGGAGGAATGGGCCAAAATACCACCTCCGTCAAACGTTTGCCAACAACGGTTGCCAACAAAGGTTATGTTACAGGTTAAGTATTGAGTTGAACAAAATTTATTGACCAAATACTTATTTTCCACCATAATTTACAATTAAATTCTTTAAAAATCCTACAATGTGATTTCCTGGATTTTTTTTTTCATTTTGTCTCTCATAGTAGAAGTGTACCTATGATGAAAATTACAGAACTCTCTCATATTTTTAAGTAGGAGAATGTCGACAAACAGTGGCTGACTAAATACTTTTTTGCCCCACTGTACACCTGGTTGGATCCAGTTTTGCCTTCAGAACTGCCTTAATTCTTCATGTCATGCATTCAAAAAGGTACTGGAAACATTCCTCAGAGCTTTTGGTCCATATTGATATGATAGCATCACACAGCTCCACCACATCTCAAAGGTGCTCATCTGGTGACTGTGGAGACCATTTGTGTACAGTGAACTCATGCTCAAGAAACCACTTTGAGATGATGTGAGCTTCGGGACATGACGCATTACAGAGCAGGAAGTAGACAGCAGAAGATGGGTACACTGTGGTCATAAAGGGCTGGACATGGTCAGCATCCATACTCAGGTAAGCTGTGGCATTTAAATTATGCTTAATTGGTATTAAGTGGCCCAAAGTGTGCCAAGAAAATATCCCCCACACTATTACACCACCACAAGTCTAAATCGTTGATACAAGGCAGGATGGATCTATGGTTTCATTTTGTTTAAGCCAAATTTCGACCCTACCATCCAAATATTGCAGCAGAAGTCAAGACTCATCAGACCAGGCAACGTTTTTCCAGTCTGTTATCCAATTTTGTTTATGTTGTGCAAATTGTATCCTCAGCTGCCAGTTATTAGCTGACAGGAGTGGCATCCGGTTATGGAAGATCTGAGGTTTCTGAAATATTCAGGCCATCTCGTCTAGGACCAAAACCCATGCCAAGTTAAAGTCACTCAAATCACGTTTCTTCCTCATTCTGATGCTTGGTTTGAAAGACAAATTGTCAACAAAGTGTGGGGCACCCAAGGTTCACAGAAAATCACAGAAATTTTAAGTAGAAAATAATGCTGTCACAACACACAGTGCATTGAATCTTGCTAGTATGGGGAGTATGGGGCTGAATAGTTGCACACCAGTCAGAATACTCACCTGTCCAACATCTACGTAGTACAGGCATGGAATTGTCAGAACTGGACTTTGGAGCAGTGGAAGAAGGTTGTGAGTCCTGTTTTAGTTTACATCATGTGTATGGCTGGATACCTGGAAAAATGATGACATCAAGATGCACTCTGGGACGAAAAACAAGCTGGTGGAAAGAGTGTAATGTTCAGCTGGGAAACACTGGGTCTAGGTCTGCATGTGGATGTGAGTACATTTACACTTCCACTTATGTCAACCAAAAACTGAAAGCTGAGGCCACAGTATTACGCACCCACCAAAACTGGACAGTTGAAAACTGAAAAAACATAGCCTGGTGTGGTGAATCTTCTGCTGAGGCACACAAATGGTGGGAGTAGAATTTGGTGCCAAAACAATGAATCCATTTATCAAGCCTGCCTTGCGTCAACAATCATGGTGGAGGTGGTGTAATGATGTGGGGAATGTTTTCTTGGCACTCACTCAGCTCATAAATAACAATACAGTGGTGCTTGAAAGTTTGTGAACCCTTTGTATATTTCTGCATAAATATGATCTAAAACATCATCAGATTTTCACACAAGTCCTGAAAGTAGATAAAGAGAACCCAGTTAAACAAATGAGACAAAAATATTGTACTTAGTCACTTATTTATTGAGGAAAATGATCCAATGTTATATATTAGTGAGTGGCAAAAGTGTGTGAACCTCTAGGATTAGCAGTTAATTTGAAGGTGAAATTAGAGTCAGATGTTTTCGGTCAGTGGGATGACAATCAGGTGTGAGTGGGCACCCTGTTTTACTTAAAGAACAGGGATCTATCTGCTCTTCACAACACACGGTTGTGGAAGTGTATCATGCCACTAACAAAGGAGTTTTCTGAGCACCTCAGAAAAAAAGTTGTTGGTGCTCATCAGGCTGGAAAAGGTTACAAAACCATCTCTAAAGAGTTTGGACTTCACCAATCCACAGTCAGACAGATTGTGTACAAATGGAGGAAATTCAAGACCATTGCTCCTTCCCCAGGAGTGGTCAACCAACAAAGATCACTCCTAGAGAAAGGCGTGTAATAGTTGGCCACAAGGACCCCAGGGTAACTTCTAAGCAACTGAAGACCTCTCTCACATTGGCTAATGTTAATGTTCATGAGTCCACCATCAGAAAAACACTGAACAACAATGGTGTGCATGGCAGGGTTGCATGGAGAAAGCCACTGCTCTCCAAAAAGAACATTTCTGCTCGTCGAAGACCACATGGACAAGCCAGAAGGATATTGGAAGAATGTTTTGTGGACAGATGAGACCAAAATAGAACTTTTTTGTTTAAAAGAAAATCGGTATGTTTGGAGAAAGGAAAACACTGCATTCCAGCATAAGAAGCAGTTAATATAATTAAACCCACCAAAAATTCCTCCAAGCCGGTGTGCAGGACTGAACAACAGTTACAGGAAACATTTAGCTGCAGTTATTGCTGCACAGGGGGGTCACACCAGATACTGAAAGAAAAAGTTCACATACTTTTGCCACTCACTAATATGTAATATTTGATCATTTTCCTCAGTAAATAAATGACCAAGTATAATATTTTTGCGTCATTTGTTTAACTGGGTTCTCTTTATCTACTTTTAGGACTTGTGTGAAAATATGATGATGTTTTAGGTCATGTTTATTTGAAAGGGTTTGAAAATTTTAAAGGGTTCATAAACTTTCAAGCCATTGTAACTCACCATTGCAAGTCACCATTGTAAGGCTTGAATGCCAAAGCATATTTGAGAATTGTTGCTGAAGAGTTGTCCATTTTCTAATGCCTCTTTCCATTATGACAATGCACCATGTCACGAAGCAAGTTGTCTCAAAACAACTTTCATGGGCATGAAAATGAGCTCAGTGTTCAGCATTCACAGTCACTGGATCTAAAATCTAACAGAACACCTTTGGGATGTGGTAGAATGGAAAATGTGCAGTGTGAAAATGCAACCTAAAAAGGTACTGTGTGATGCAATCATATCAAAATGGAGCAACATCTCAAAAGAATGATTCCAGCATCTTGTGAAATGAAATTGTTATTGGTGATTATTAATTGTAAAGGTGATTTTTCAGTGATTTTGAATGTGCCATTATTGTTGGTGCTAGATGGGCTGGTCTGAGTATTTCAGAAACTGCTGGTCTAATGGGAAATCCAACATACAGCCATCTCTAGGGATTACAGAGAATGGTATGAAAAATACAAAATATCCAGTGAGTGGCAGTTCTCTGGGAGAAAATGCCTTGTTGAAGCCAGTGGTCAGAGGAGAATGGCCAGACTGCCTCGAGCTGATAGATAGGCAACAGTAAATGAAATAACCACTCATTACAACAAAGGTATGCAGAAGATTTGAAGATGTTACTTGCTAATAATTACTGTTTACCATTTTCTAGCTGGATATATTTTGATCCTAACACTGACTTCATCTCAAAAGGGCTCAATACCACATTACATTCTACTCAATAAGTAGTATATTGGTATATTGGCAATACCTTTTGTAATACACTAATATGGGACATTTGATATGGTAGTATCTAGTCTGAGTGAAACGTTTTTTTTTCACACAATATATTGTAATCCATTACTGGTGCATTAGTATATTATTACTAGATAGTAGATAGTATATTGGGATATACTGTTTATATAAGGAATTAAATAATAAGATACTGATGATAATATGATATTTGGATGATTTCAAGATTTGAGTCTCTGTCACTCTTTATTTTCAAGCACTGAACGTGAATAATGTAGACATTGTTTTGGGATACTTTGAACATTTTGCACAACAAAAAGAACTTCCAAATGTAAAACCTATGTTATTCTACCTGCCACTTGCACAAACCTAGATGGATGCAGAAGTGGTTTACCCTGTGACTGGAGATACAGATTCAAGGTGTGCAGCAAACATTATAATATAATATAAATCTCCCTGTGTTTTCAGTGGTAGCAGTTCTTGTGTGGATGTTCAGCTCGGGAGGATAGCAGGTATCCATTTTTGATTTTTAATAATGAACTTCCTCTTGTGAATAAATCCAATTCCAAGAGTGATCAGGCTTAGTGATTATTTATTAATTTATTTTCTTATTGGCGAGTCTCATTTAATGGTGGGGGCTGTGGAGTGGTAGAGGTGGGGGTTTGCAGGAAGTGTAATTTAATTTGGTTATAATCTAATTTGCTTTGATTAAAAATTTATGCAAATCCCTTTCAGCACAAGGATCAGTGGAGGGAAGCGACATTCTCTCTCTCTCTCTCTCTCTCTCTCTCTCTCTCTCTCTCTCTCCCTTACTCACATGTATGCCCCATATCTCCCTCACTTCAGCTTCTTCTCCCCCTCCCCATATTAACATAGTGATTAGAGACTGTTGCATCCTGATCCACTAGAGGTTCTTCAGCAAAATCTAACCCAAAATAACATGACAGGAAAAAGTCTGTGGGCCTTTTTGAATTACATAGATTTTAGCATAAATTTCTCATAACGTGGTCAGATCTTAAACAAAACTTCAACAGCCAAACATATTCTAAAGCAACGGAATATCAAACTATGTTTATATTGACTTAATTGGTGTACCTGTTAGCCTTGAGTATGGTTGAGATCACCTAATGAGGTATACTTACATACTTTGGATTTGTATTGTTATGCGTGTGTGTGTGTGTGTGTGTGTGTGTGTGTGTGTGTGTGTGTGTGTGTGTGTGTGTGTGTGTGTGTGTGTGTGTGGAGCAAATATAGTAAGTAGGAATGCCTGGGTTTTGTTGTTGATTGTCTGACAGTCTCACATGAAATCTCAGATGTCTCCCTGAAGTTTCCATTCCCTCTAGCTGCTTCCTGGTGAAGGTCAGAGCTCTTCTACTGCCCCCTCCCCACCACAGAAACACACAGTTCCTTGCCCTCCACTGTGGCTTGTGTCAACAGAGCTTCAGTGTTTCAATGACCATGTTACAGGCCACTCTCGTTTCCCTCTGGCCACTGACAACCTTCAACAGCAGCCTCAACTAGCACATTGCCTGAGAGTATGTTCGCCCTCAGGCTCCGCATGTCTGAATGTGCCTGTCAGTCAGCAAGTAAGAGAGAGCAAAAAGAAACGGAGTATTTATACAAATACATATTATTTGCCTCATTTTTCTCTCTCAATCTATTTCTTTTTCAATGTACACTTTTCACCTTCCTCTACTCTCTTAATATCTTTCTGTGTCTTGCTGTCTGTTCAAACTCTAATCTACCTCTAACTCTCTGGAACTGTCTTGAACTATTGGTACCTGGAGACTGGAATTGAAGTTCCAGTACCAAAATTCAGTTCTGTCTTCATTGTAACACACATCAAGCACCAAAATGCCTGTATATCCAATGCTCTTTTATTAACATAATGGCAGTGTGCAACCTGGCTGTCCACCATTACACCCACTCTGTTTATTATATTGTTAGATGACTAATATCAGCTCTCAGCTTACATTTACATCAGAATAGGCCAAAATAAGTTCCAGTACCAAAAAGTCCAGTTTCATTACCTGTTTGGGTAAGTCACCAACAGGTTCTCAGGGACGAGGCTAACAGTACTGCGTTAATTAGCTTCCCAAATTCTCTGCTTGGACTAATTCCTGTTTAAGGTTTTTTCTTTCAGCAGGCCATAACAATTTATTATCCCTTTTTCACTCCTGAGTTCTGCAGCCCAATTTGATGCTAGTGGTTTGCACCACAGAGCCATCTAATTAAATATTGGTGCATGATACGGATTCCCTACTCTCCTTCATCTGCAGCTACCTGCAGTACCTTTAGCAGTTAAGTCCCTCACCTGGGCACTCAGTGACTCTCATTTCCAGTAACCCCTGCAGTTACTATAAACAGATTTTATTCACATAGATTATGTGGCTCAGAGGTGAGAGCCAACTGCAGGAAAGAGTAGAGTCCGAGGACCTGGGCTGTGCTTGTGATGTGAAGGTCAGGTGTTGACCTTACTGAAACCTGCAGTGGTCTGGCTTCCCATTCAGTATATACCTTTGCCTAAGCCTAGCAAATTATGGGTTAAGATCCAGACTGCGCAAGTCCCCCAACCCCTGGACGGCCCTCTTAAGGATAAGTGGAAAGGATGCTTTGCCTTACTTTATTTTCTCAACACTTTTATTCACAGCATGCTACACTAACTTTATTGTTTTTCACACAATACTACTTGATTTCTGTTATATTTGGCTGGACGTGGATTCTTTACAATTTAATTTAATTGTCTGGTCTCTTCCAGTGGTAGAAGGGTTCCCCATTAAGTCTTGTTCCTCTCAAGGTCTCTTCCCTCTGTGTGTGTGTGTGTGTTCTTTTTCTTTTCTCGCCACTGTTGCGTCTGACTAATTGCTGGGGGTGTAAACATGTAAATCCGCTTTGACACAAGTTTGATTGTTAACAGTGATATATAAATAACACTGAATTTAACTTTACTGACTTATATCATGTCATAAAACATGGAATACCAGGCACATGCACTAAGCTGGTTAGTTCGTGCTGAGTATCTGCCATCAAGGGTGACATATAGATGTTGTATTCCTTGTTTTTGCAGCATATGCAAGACAAAGAGAAATACTTCCACTTTCTGATCATGAGATTTTGACATAATTACAATATTATTTTAATTTGCCCGGTTTTCAAAAGTTTGCTTGTTGAAATTAAAATACTTGGAACTTTATCATAGGTTATTCATATTGTTACTGAGAATGAATTTGAAACATGAATAAATATGAGCTTCTTAGCCAAACTGCTAATTAAATAAATGAGCAAAGTGGATCTTCCAATATGTTTAAATGCTTACCCCTTAGGATGATCTGGCCTGAAACACTGCTTAACCTTTTAGAGTTAAGAAATCATACATGCATTAGTAACAAAAGGGTTAATGTGGTAGTGTACCAGCTTTATGAGAAGTGTGACTAACATGCTTCCTAAACACATTCAGTTTGAATTGGTCTTAACAATGGTGTTACTGTGCTGTAATGATCACAATGATCCTTTCTCTCATCTCTTGAATAGGTGGAAAAGTAACTACAACTACAACCCAAAGTTTTATTGGTTTTTGTTTTTGAACGCTGGCAAAATGCCTGTCATTCTCTTTTTTCTCACTACCTCTCTCTTTCTGCTTCCTTCTCTCCACTGTCGTAGAACCAGGCAGACAGATGCTGAATCGTCAATCGCCCTCTGGCTCTCTCTCAGCACCCTGAGGGTACCAGGAGACGAGTAACTATGCCACACACACACACACACACACACACACACATGATTTAGGGAAGAACTGTGTAGATGGAAGAGAGGTGTACCCTGTAAAAACTAGGGTTCCAATCAAATGTGGAGATGAATGGCAGAGGAAATTGAGGAAAGGAAGGAAATTGAGATGGCAACCCTCTGGATGTCTACCCAGTTTAAACTTAATTAGGTGGAGCACACAATCCAGATCCTCAGGTATTCATTTAGTATAGTGATCATCATTATCACATGGTAGGTCATTATTTAAATTGAAATAAGTACACTTATTCTTTATGTTTCTTGTATATAACATTAATGCATTGAACAGTGGCACCTCGGTTCTCATAGATATTTCGTTCCAGAAGGCTTGTTCAGAACTGAAAATGACAAGTATCGAGCAAACTTTTCCCATTAGAAATCATGTAAAGTGAATTAATTTGTTAAAGATCCCCAGAAAATCCATAGTGTATAAGGCATTATATGCATTACTGGAGTTGTAATGTACAGGTGCTCCCTAATTTATGATGGGGCTCTGCCGACAAATCCATCATAAGTTAATTGTTTCATGAACTGAGGAGTAATGTTAACTAATGATGAGTAAGTTAATGTTACACACTTACATTATCCTACATTGGCCAAAATCATTAACACGAACCTTATTTCATAATGAAGTGTTGACAAATCCCATGTAATTTAGTGAGTATTGGATTGAAAGTGAAAAGTTAGTCAGAGCGCTAGCATAGCTGCTAAGCAAACTGAAGCCTAAAGTGGTGCTTGAAAGTTTGTGAACCCTTTAGAATTTTCTATATTTCTGCATAGATATGACCTAAAACATCATCAGATTTTCAGACAAGCCCTAAAAGTAGATAAAGACAAACCAGTTAAACAAATGAGACAAAAATGTTATACTTGGTCATTTATTTATTGTGGAAAATTATCCAATATTACATATTAGTGAGTGGCAAAAATATGTGAACCTTTGCTTTCAGTATCTGGTGTGATGCCCCCTGTGCAGCAAAATAACTGTAACTAAACGCTTCCTGTAACTGTTGGTCAGTCCTGCACACCGGTTGGAGGAATTTTTAGCCCATTCCTAGATACAGAACAGCTTCAACTCTGGGATGTTGGTGGGTTTCCTCACATTAACTGCTCGCTTGAGGTCCTTCCACAACACTTCGATTGGATTAAGGTCAGGACTTTGACTTGGCCATTCCAAAACATTAACTTTATTCTTCTTTAAATATTCTTGGTGGAATGACTTGTGTGCTTAGGGTCATTGTCTTGCTGCATGACCCACCATTTTTCTTTAAAATTCTCTAATATAATGATAATGATGGCAAGCCGCCCTGGCCCAGATGCAGCAAAACAGGCCCAAACCATGATATTACCACCACCATGTTTCACAGATGGGATAAGGTTCTTATGCTGGAATGCAGTGTTATCCTTTCTTTAAGCATAATGCTTTTCTTTTAAACCAAAAAGTTCTATTTTGATCTCATCCGTACACGAAACATTCTTTCAACAGTCTTCTGGCTTGTCCACATGATTTTTAGCAAACTGCAGACGAGCAGCAATGTTCTTTTTGGAGAGCAGTGGCTTTCTCCTTGAAACCCTGCCATGCACACCATTGTTGTTCAGTGTTCTTCTGATGGTGGACTCATGAACATTAACATTATCCTATGTGAGAGAGGCCTTCATTTGCTTAGAAGTTACCCTTTGTGACCTCGCCAACTATTACACGCTTTGCTCTTGGAGTGATCGTTGTTGGTCGACCACTCTTGGGGAGGGTAACAATGGTCTTGAATTTCCTCCATTTCTACATAATCTGTCTGACTGTGGATTGGTGGAGTCCAAACTCTTTAGCATTTAACAGATGCCCTTATACAAAGCGACTTAGAATTGGTACAGTCTTACAATCCAAGCTCCAAGTGGGTTAAGGGTCTTGCTCATGGATCCAACAGTGGCAGCTTGGCAGGGGTGGGATTTGTACCCTGAATCTTCTGGTTCAGAGTCCAGTACCTGGTTAGAGATGGTTTTGTAACCTTTTTCCAGCCTGATGAGCATCAACAGTTTTTTTTCTGAGGTCCTCAGAAATCTCCTTTGTTCATGCCATGATACACTTCCACAAACATATCTTGTGAAGAGCAGACTTTGATAGATCCCTGTTCTTTAAATAAAACTCACACCTGATTGCCATCCCATTGATTGAAAACACCTGACTCTAATTTCACCTTCAAACTGCTAATTTTAGAGGTTCACATACTTTTGTTGCTCACTAATATGTAATATTGGAGAATGTTCCTCAATGAATAAATGAACAAGTATAATATTTTGTCTCATTTGTTCTCTTTATCTACTTTTAGGGCTTGTGTGAAAATCTGATGATGTTTTAGATCATATTTATGTAGAAATATAGAAAATTCTATAGGGTTCACAAACTTTCAAGCACCACTGTATGTTGTGGAGCATTCAGTTCCTGTTTTGCTTTAGGTTGGCTCTCATAAACTAACCCTTTAGGATCCATGGTGATTTATTTGCGCTAAGAATACAATACTGTAGATGTAAAAAATTAAGAAAAACACAATAAACACAGCTGAGACCTTCTCTAAGCAAGGACTATTATGAATCTGAAGCACTGAATCACTGTGTACTGAATTGTGAATCATGAATCGTGAATCGAGTTTTGGCTGAAACGAGTCGCGTGACTTGACTCATACAAGCTTAAGCAAGTGTGCTGAGTACCAAGCAAACGACAGGAGCCTAGACCAAATTTTTCAACTCAAAATGCTTTGAGAACTGAATTCAACGAGTTCTGCAGAGGTGGAGAACTTTATGCCTCATGGTGCCCTCCAGAACAATTTCAAACTCTGTAGAGAGTGTTGCAGTTGAAGACTGGTGTTTGTATGCCATAAGCTAGCATACAATACATTAGCATTCTGTTGTGTATGATTGTGTGGCCTACTGCTTCATGGCTGAACTGTTGTTGCTCTAAGATATTTCTACTTTAAAAGAACAGGATTTAAAGGTGAAATGATTAGTCATAGCAGGACAAAAAAAACCCTCTATCAGCTGTCTATTTAAAAGGAGGCATCCTATGCCAGTGCCACTGTGAAAGACACTGAGCTTTTTAGTGCAGCTCCTCTTACTGCTGGCATTTGATTGTATGTACCTGTTAGCAGGTGGTGTGCCTGAAAATAGCCAAAAAGACTAATTAGGTGGAGTGACCACATCATTTTGGCCTTCTAGCATATGCCAACACTTTATTACATAGCAGTAAAAATATGTGAAAATGTTATATCTTCCACTTGGGGTGTTGTTGAATTGTATGTAGCTTGTATAATCGTTCATGCTGTAAAACACAGTTGAAGAATGAAACTAAAAAGCATTTGGTGTATCTTTTATCCCATCTTGTGACTTGGATAGTCTTTGCATTACACACATTAGACCTGAAAAAAGTAGCAATTGATAGCAGTTTGAAAAAGACTGAATGTAGCAACATATTTAGAATTGCAGCAATGTCTTCCATGGTATCATGCAATGATTGTATAGTATCGAGGAACTAACTGTTTTTAATCTCAGAAAGAGAAAGTCTATTTTGGTGCAGCGTTTCTATAAAAAGATAGTCTGAAAAAAAAAACCACATGGAAAGTGGAGAGCAAAATATAATATTAAACTAGGATTTAATTGTTTTCAAAGCAACAACAGGAAGGAAAGCTTAACCAGATAATGTTGGAAAAACAGTTTAGCAATTTCCGAGCACTGCACTTTTTACTTCCTAGTTTATGAAACTGCTTCATTACAAGCTCTGTTGAGTAAATAAACAAGAAAACATTTTTATTTTTGTAATAGAGCATTGTTACAATGAGCTAAGCATGGAATTCTTCATGAAGATATTGTTTTTATATCCCATGGAAATTTTATGATACTATTGTTCACCAACCCTGCCGTGTGAATATCTACGAATATCTTTTTCAGTAATTTACTTCAGTGTCAGCACTTTACATTAACCAGTCCATTTTCAGATTACTGTAATTAGTCATGGGCAGCACTGTGATAGTGATGGGCAGCAGGTTGTGTTAGTACCTACAGTGGTGCTTAAAAGTTTGTGAACCCTTTAGAATTTTCTATATTTCTGCATAAATATGACCTAAAACGTCATCAGATTTTCACACAAATCCTAAACATAGATAAAGAGAACCCAGTTAAACAAATGAGACAAAAATATTATAATTTATTTATTGGGGGAAATGGTCCAATATTACATATTAGTGAGTGGCAAACGTATGTGAACCTTTGCTTTCAATATCTGGTGTGACCCTCCTGCACAGCAATAACTGCAACTAAATGTTTCCTGTAACTGTTGATCAGTCCTGCACACTGGCTTGGAGGCATTTAACCCATTCCTTCATACAGAACAGCTTCAACTCTGGGATGTTGGTGGGTTTCCTCACATTAACTGCTCACTTCAGGTCCTTCCACAACATTTCGATTGGATTAAGGTCAGGACTTTGACTTGGCCATTCCAAAACATTAACTGTATTCTTCTTTAACCATTCTTTGGTAGAACGACTTGTGTGCTTAGGGTCGTTATCTTGCTGCATGACTCACCTTCTCTTGAGATTCAGTTCATGGACAGATGTGCTGACATTTTCCTTTAGAATTCGCTGATAGAATTCAGAATTCATTGTTCCAGCAATGATGACAAGCCGTCCTGGCCCAGATGCAGCAAAACAGGCCCAAACCATGATACTACCACCACCATGTTTCACAGATGGGATAAGGTTCTTATGCTGGAATGCAATGTTTTCCTTTTTCCAAACATAAGACTTTTCTTTTAATCCACAATGTTATATTTTAGTCTCATCCGCCCACAAAACATTTTTCCAATAGCCTTCTGGGTTGTCCATGTGATCTTTAGCAAACTGTAGACGAGCAGCAATGTTCTTTGTGGAGAGCAGTGGCTTTCTCCTTGCAACCCTGCCATGCACACCATTGTTGTTCAGTGTTCTTCTGATGGTGGACTCATGAACATTAACATTAGCCAATATGAGAGAGGCCTTCAGTTGCTTAGAAGTTACCCCGGGGTCCTTTGTGACCTCGCCAACTATTACATGCCTTGCTCTTGGAGTGATCTTTGTTAGTCGACCACTCCTGGGGAGGGTAACGATGGTCTTGAATTTCCACCATTTGTACACAATCTGTCTGACTGTGGATTGGTGGAGTCCAAAGTCTTTAGAGATGGTTTTGTAACCTTTTCCAGCATGATGAGTATCAACAACTCTTTTTCTGAGGTCCTCAGAAATCTCCTTTGCTCGTCCCATGATACACTTCCACAAACATATCTTGTGAAGAGCAGACGTTGATAGATCCCTGTTCTTTAAATAAAACAGGGTGCCCACTCACACCTGATTGTCATCCCACTGATTGAAAACACCTGACTCTAATTTCACCTTCAAATTAACTGCTAATCCTAGAGGTTCACATACTTTTGCCACTCACTAATATGTAATATTGGATGATTTTCTTCAACAAATAAATGACTAAGTATGATTTTTTTTGTCTCATTTGTTTAACTGGGTTCTCTTTACCTACTTTCAGGACTTGTTTGAAAATCTGAAGATGTTTTAGGACATATTTATGCAGAAATAGAGAAAATTCTAAAGGGTTCACAACCTGTACAGAACTTTAGATTGCTGGCTTTGATCCCTGCAAGGATGTTCTCCATGTGTCTGCACTGGTTTTCTCTGTGTAAGTTTGTTTCCACTCACATCACAAAAACAAATAAATAGACAGGCCACTTTAAATTGTCCATAGGCATGAATGTGAATAAGTTAGGGAGTGCGTTATATCCTGTAATAGACCTGATGTGCTTTGCAGACAGGCACCAGATCCTCTGTGGCACTGACCAGGATAAGCACTTACCAAAGTTTAATGGATGAATGTAATTAGTACTTTTGGTATGCCCACATCCCCCTAAACACAATTACACCACAGATCAAGTACTATTTGGGAGGTGGATCATTCTCAGCACTGCACTGGCACTGATTTGGTGGTGGTGTGTTAGTGTGTGTTTTGCTGGTACAATTGGATCAGACACAGCAGTGCCACTGGGTTTTAAACACTGTGTTCTCTCATTGTACACTCTATTAGACACATTTACCTTATTGCTCCACCTTATAGATGTAAAGTGAGAAACAGTAGCTCATCTGTTTTTGCACAATTTGTGTTAGTTATTTTCTAATCCTTCATCAGTGCACAGGATGCTGCCAGCATGATGCTGGTGGATGGACATTTTTGGTTGGTGGACTATTCTCAGTCCAACAGTGACACTGGGGTGTTTAAACAGTCCCACTGATCCACTCATATCAATACAACACACACTAACACACCATCACCACATCAGTGTCACTTCAGTGCTGATAATGATCCACCATCTAAGTACCTGAACTGTGATGGTCCTGTGGGGGTCCTAACCATTAGAGAACAGAGTAAAGGGGATGAATGAAGCATGTAGAGAAACAGATGGACTACAGTTTGTAATTGTAGAACTACAAAGTGCTTCTATATGTTAAGTGGAACTGATAAAATTGATAACAAGTGTATAAACAGGGAGGTGTACCTGTTCAGGGCTCTTGTTCATCAAATTTGGTAAACTGTTTCTTTATAGAACTTCATAGCAAGGGCAGAAAGTTGACAAACTGACTTGTTTAAACAGCTTTGAACAGGTCATACTAAAAATCACTGAGGTGTTCACTACAAGCCATTCTAATGTCATTGTTTGTCTATGGAGATTCTGTGCCTGTATGCTTCACATTATGAACATGTTAGCAGTGAATGTGGTTGAAATAATAGAGATCACTATTTAGAGGGTTGCATACATACTTTTGGCCACAAAATGTATTACAGCTTTAGAACATGATGCAGTATTTTATACAGTTTATGTCAGTATATAATACAGCATATGGAAGCACAATTTGTGGGGGAAAAAAAAGTAGCTACAGTGACTAAGAGCAGTAAAAATGAATCCTCTGTGTTGACTGATGTACACTATGAAACTAGAGGGTCAAGTCTGAAGCAATTATCTTTCACATTACTTTTCCTGTAAGTTGTGTTGTTAGGTGCTAAAATGAACAAGAACACCATTAGAATGAATCCAACATAAATAATTAGCCGCCGTTCCATTTGGTTTCTGAAAGCAGTGAAGCGATGTCTGACTTTCCTGACACTTCGACTTTTGTCTTCGCTTTCTTCTTCACAGCCACCTCAGTGCTGACAATTTATTTACCATATCACAAGAAAGACCACAAGGCATTATTCTCATATTACCTTATTTAGGGACTTTTCCTTCTTACCTTTAGTCCCTCATATTTATTCATATTTCTGTTTTTTTGTGCTGTCTCTCAACAGTGTTCTCCAATTTATTCCTGTCAAGAAGTCCTATACCCTTTCACATACCTATCTTTTTTTCTCACTCATTCCTCACGCTGCTCACTCCTATTCTGCCTCTCTTCATACTGCTTTAACCCCCCTCCCCCCACCCCCCCTTTTCTCTCTCATCAGCCGGATGCAAGAATAGAACAGGGGAAGCCCTCTCACCTCTCTATCCATGATGCAAAATTAGCATATTCATGAGCGAGCCTATACATTATACATGAGATCCTGAGGGGAAACAGGAGAAGAATGAGACACACACACACACACACACACACACACAAACCAGACAGAGAAATAGTGGAGGCGAATGTGATGCGAGAACACACATGAGCAGGAATAAATCTAACTTGTACTCCGCTAATCCTGAATAATAAAATAACAAAACCAAATGTCAAGATTTGTCAGTTATTATTACCTGAATTTCCTGTATTGTCTCAGCATTATAACATTATGGATGGATTTAAAGGACAAATTTGGGTATATGTCAGAAGCAGACACACTTTTATTAGAGTTAAGACTTTGGACCATTTCCAAACTGTAAGTTATGTGGCAAATGCTGGAGTTGAATCCATTTCTTTGTTCGCTTATTAAGACCGTACAGCTATTGGTTCAGACCTCATTTTGAACTCAGTGTTGAGCTTGCACTCAATTATCATGACATTTTATGGCTGTATGGGCGTATCCTTCCTATGCAGCCTATACGAAAACTGTGGCACCTCACTAATAACCACCTGACAGGCAAACAAATAGATAAAGCAGCTCCGACAAAATGACTGCGCTTTCCCCTTCGTTTAAGTAAAGAGAAGGACTAGGTTCCCACAAAGTGATGCTAAATGTCAGAATAATGCATATGTTTATCTGTACAATTTGTTGCCAGTGTAAGTGTAACATTTACATTAAGTAATTTAGCAGACGCTCACATCCAGAGCGAATTGGGAAATGTGGTGGCCTAGCAGTTAAAGTACTGGGCTCAAATCCCACCTCTGCCAAGCTGCCACTGTTGGGTGCTTGAGCAAGGCTGTAAGATTTGTAAGTTGCTCTTGATTCTTAATTCAGCACACTATTTAGTACAGCAGTTTGTAGTTTGGCACACAGCCACAATTTCCGACCTCAGTAATATACGGTATAGCTGACATCAATTAATCACATTACATTTACATTTACAGCATTTAGCAGAAGCCCTTATCCAGAGCGACTTACAATTGATACAATCTTACAATCTGAGCAATTGTGGGTTAAGGGCCTTGCTCAAGGACCCAACAGTGGCAGCTTGGCAGAGGTGGGATTTGAACCCTGGACCTTCCGGTCCATAGTCCAGTACCTTACCCGCTAGGCTACCACATTCCCACATAAATTGAGAAAATCACTGATAGTTTTCTTTTGCACTTTTTTTGCTTTGTGACTAGATTTTGGAACATGACTGCAGGGATTTGTTTATTTTCAGTCACAAAAGCATTACTGAAGTCAAGCACTTATGTTGTGTGATAAGGTCTGACTTGCAGATCTTTGCAAGCTGATCAAGGTCGTCTTCACCAAACTCATCAAACAATTTCTTTATAGACTCTTTGCATGAGAGCATTTTCATTGAAAGCATTTTCATCTGCACTCAGTGGTCCCTTTCTGTGAGCTTGTGTGGCTTCACAATATTATGTGTGACACAACAAAAACATACATACACGGACATATCACACTGTAAATGCCTGACACCACTTTTGATCTCAAATGTGAAATATCTGCTATTTTAAATCTTAGACAATGCATATACACAATAAAAATGAAAAGCATGTGTGATCATAATATGGTCTTCATAGACTTAAATGACTTTCCGTACTGACTTATACCAGAAGATCTCATTTATGAGAGATTGAGGGATTGCTTAATGAGAAACAGGCCAGATAGAACCTTATAAAACTTGAGCTTACTGAGTAATAAGTCAACAAAACTCTTTGAACAGATACAACCTTATACTACATAGGTCACGAAATGCTTTTGTCGAAGGTGAAATTCTGAGGGCAAGGGAAAGAAAAAAGTGCAGCAAAAGTTGAAGCTATCACAGATGCAGCATTTATTTACTTACTGGAAGTAACTGTAGGATATCTCAGAAGTATACATTTTATACATTTTATAAAGGGGGTGGTTATTTTTTTTTTTTACCAATAAACTCTGTAATTGTGCTCAAATTTATATTTGGGACTGGCGCTCTATAGGTATTTTTCAAAGTTCTGGTTTAGAATCGTTTACTGCTCTCAGTAAACAAGATTCTAAATCCAAGAAGGCTTTATAGTGTCAGCCTAACCATATTCAAGTATACAGTAGAACAAAATATCATTCCACCAAGGCCAAGGTGCATCACAAAATAACACAGGACAACACAAAGTGCAAATATATAAGACAACTCAGTACACTGAGTAAAAGAAAGTACATAGTATTGAATTTGTTGCAGGGGTGGAAACTTGGTTGTCATACAGCAGTGAAGTGGCTATATGAGTGCTCAAGTTAGACTGTAGAGATTATGTACAGTGCAAAAATGATATAGCACATACAGTGGGGCAAAAAAGTACTGTACAGTACAGCCACTGATTATGCAATTTATCCTACTTAGAAAGATGACAGAGGTCTGTAATTTTAATCATAGGTACACTTCAACTATGCGAGACAAAATGAGAAAAAAAATATCCAGGAAATCACATTGTAGAATTTTTAACAGGTCGACTGATCCGTGTTAAGGGAAGAATGAACAAGGTCATGTACCGTGAGATTTTAAACCAATACCTCGTTCCATCAATGAGAGCATTGAAGATGGAATGTGGCTGGGTCTTCCAGCATGACAATGATCCCATACACACTGCTTGGGCAACGAAGGAGTGGCTCCGTAAAAAGCATTTCAAGGTCCTGGAGTGACCTAGCCAGTCTCCAGACCTCAACCCCATAGAAAATTTGTGGAGGGTGTTGAAGTCTGTGTTGCCCCAAAACATCACTGCTCTAAAGGAGATCTGCATGGAGGAATGGGCCAAAATACCAGCTATGGTGTGTGCAAACCTGGTGAAGACTTAAAGGAAACATTTGACCTCTGTCATTGCCAACAAAGATTATGTTACAAAGTATTGAGTTGAACTTGTGTTATTGACCAAATACTTATTTTATACCATATATCTTTATCTTTAAAAATCCTACAATGTGATTTCCTGGATTTATTTTCTCTCATGTTGTCTCTCATAGTTGAGTGGTACCTATGATGAAAATTACAGACTTCTCTCATCTTTCTAAGTAGAAGAATTTGCAAAATCAGTGGCTGACTAAATACTTTTTTGCCCTACTGCAACATATCAGCATGATACACAGAGGTAGCAGCAACATATAAACATGTTAAGAGCAGTATATGTACAGAAGTTGAATTATATATACAAAGTATATATGTTATATATAAAATTTGTTTTACTGTGGGTGAGGTCAGATCAGTATGAAGAGCAGTCTGAAGGCTCGGTGGAAGACATAATTATAGAGTCTGGCAGTGAGAGTACCGCTATGCTCCTGCACATTTGTCAGGTGGGAGAGGGGAGAAAAGTTTGGGTGAGGGATATGAATGGTCATTCACGATGCTGGTAGCCTTGTGGATGCAGTGTTCGGGATAAATGTCCATGATGGCGGGGGAAAGAGACCTCAGTGATGGCCTCAGCTGTCTTCACTATCCTCTGTAGGGATTTGCGGTAAGAGGTGTTGCAAATCCCAAACCAGAGAGTGATGCAGCTGCTCATGATGCTTTCTATAGTCCCTCTGTAGAAAGGGATGAGAATGGGAATGGGAAGCCTTTCAAAGAAATGATGTAGTAATTCTTTAATTGTATCTATTATAGTCATTCACAGTGAACACAAACTAATTCTTAAGAATGCCCAACAAGTAAGTTAGGATAAATACTTGAAAGCTCTATACTGATCAGTCAAAACATTACAACCAGACACAAATTAAATCATTTTGCTTATTATCTCAATACCGCATCACATGCCAAATGCTTGGATATACTAGACAATAGATGAACAGTCAGGTCTTGTGTTCAATGTGTCGGATGTGGGCAGTGCTTAATTTGTAAAACATGAAGTAAGAGAACATTGAACGTGCCGTGATCCAGCAAGTGGCCGTTGAGTGAAAAGGAACTGGAACACAACAGTGCAACACGTAATACAAAATAGAATACCTATATCAATGAAAAATACTTATATTGTCTTAACTATCAGTTGTCTTTTTAGCGCAACTTCTTAACCTAGCCGCCTGCGAGCTCTCCTGATGCGTGAGAGCGCAATACATGACTCATGATCTAATTACACAAGTTATTGTACAAGAAAATGAGCCTTTTGGATTTTTGGAAAGAAGGTTACACACAAATAAGTACCCTTTAATTAGAATTTGTTTATTAATATTGCTCATTTTCATTTTATTTTAAATGCAGAGGTGCTGGATCTACACAAATCTGGAATACATGCACCCCATACATGCACCCCAATCTTGTTTTGGTAGGATCTGGCTCAAATTAAGCACTGGAGAATGGATTTACAGGAGTAAAGACCTGAGAAACTTTAACAAAGGCCACATCGTTATGGCCAGACAACTGGGTCAGAGCATTTCCTAATCAACATGGCTTGTAGGGTGTGCCTTGACAGCGGTGGAATATCTACAGACAGAGGTCCAAGGAGGGACAAACCATGAACTAGTAGAAGGATGCTGGTGCCCAAGGCTAATCAATGTACAAGACCAGCAAACCATATCCTGTCTGGTCAGAATGGAAAGAAGAGGTACTCTGTTACAAGTCACAGAAATGTTTAACGCTGGTTATGAGAGGGATGTGTCACAACACACAGGGCAGTGTCCACTGCTCACTAGGCTATTGCCTGTCAACTATCAAAACTGCTTACATGGATATGCGAGTGTCAGAACTGGGCCTTGGAGCACTTAATGAAGGTTGTCTGGTCTTATGAGTCCCATTTTCTTTTCCATCACATGAATGCTCGGGTACATGTGCACTATTTAAGTGAAGTGATGTCACCAGAATGCACCATGGGGAGAAGCCAAGAAGGTGGAGGGAGTGCAATGCTGTGTATAATGTTCTCTTGGAAACTCCGGGTCTGGACATTCAAGTGGATATTAATTTCATCTACCTAAGCATTGTTACCAAACACCAACCTTTTACCATGTAAGTGTGTAAACTGTGGAACTACTCTGTTTAATGGAAATACTGGTGTAAGATGAATTCATAGCAATACAATAGCAATCAGATGTTGAATACTTCTCCTTAAACTCCCAAGAACTGCTGTATTTCTATTATTTTATGGTATTAATCTAAAATACAGGTTGAGACCTACTATGATATGTAAATACAGTATTTTCCCAAGAAACTGACATATCCAAATTATTTTTGCATTCATATAGGAGACACCCTTATACAGAGGAGACATTTAGGAGACACCCTTATACACTGATACAATCAATGCAATAAAACAAGGTACAGTCCAAGCAGTTGCTGGTTAAGGACCTTGGTCAAGGGTTAAACAGCGGCAGTTTGGTAGTGCTAATATTTGAACCATGGACACTCTGGTCAAATGTACAGTACCTTAACCACAGAACTTCCATAGGCCCTAATTATTTATACACTTTGTCTTACTGTAAATAAGGAAAACAAGGTGACAACCACTGCATCATATTTATTACATGCACTGTGTGACACTTTGTGTCATCTCTGTATCTGTTCTTATTCTGAACAGTTCTTAGTAGACTGCAAGTGGACTGAATGTCATTCCATCAGTGATGGTGCCCATCACTTGTATGCTTCTTGAATGCAGTATTCATGATTCACAATTAATCTAACTAGCCTGTTGATTGATAAGATGCTAAGGTCATGCTACAGAAGCCCATACTAACCAGAATGTGTAATATTCACTGCATGGTAGCATGTGCCTGAATGCAGCTAATTGTGGAAAACATCTGTGGAGAGGAGAAAGGTTAATGCTGCGAGCTCTTCTCATAAGAAGCTGGGCTGCCTCTCAGGGATGCTTAAGTCCCCCCCAAACACACACACACACACACACACACACACACACACACACACACACACACACACACACACACACACACACACACACACACACACACCACACTCAGCCCTAACCTCGGTAGCCAAAAGCAAATACAAAAAACACACACTTCTCTTTCCATCACTGTGGGTACTTTAAAAAAATCACATACAGTGGGGCCAAAAAGTATTTAGTCAGCCACTGATTGTGCAAGTTCTCCTACTTAGAAAGATGAGAGAGGTCTGTAATTTTCATCATAGGTACATTTCAACTATGAGAGACAAAATGAGAAAAAATATATCACATTGTAGGATGTTTAAAAAATTTAATTATAAATTATGGTGGAAAATATGTATTTGGTCAATAACAAAAGTTCAACTCAATACTTTGTAGCATAACCTTTGTTGTTAATGACAGAGGTCAGACATTTCCTGTAAGTCTTCACCAGGTTTGCACACACTGTAGCTGCTATTTTGGCCCATTCTCCGATAGAGCAGTGATGTTTTGGGGTAACATGAAATGCTTTTTACAAAGCCACTCCTTTGTTGCCCAAGCGGTGTGTTTGGGATCATTGTCAAGCTGGAAGACCCAGCCACGGTCCATCTTCAGTGCTCTCACTGATGGGAAAAGGTTTTGGCTTAAAATCTCACGACACATGGCCCCATTCATTCTTTCCTTAACACAAATCAGTCATCCTGTCCCCTTTGCAGAAAACCAGCCCCAAAGCATGATGTTCCCATCCCAATGCTGCACATTAGGTATGGTGCAACTCAGCATTCTTCTTTCTCCAAATACGATGACTTGAGTTTTTACCAAAAAGTTCTATTTTGGTTTCATCTGACCACATGATATTCTCCCAATCCTCTTCTGGGTCATCCATATGCTCTCTGGCAAACGTCAGACGAGCCTTGACATGTACTGGCTTAAGCAGGGAGACACGCCTGGCACTGCAGGATCCGAGTCCCTCTCGGCGTAGTGTGTTACTGATAGTAGCCTTTGTTACTTTGGTCCCAGCTCTCTGCAGGTCATTCATCAGGTCCCTCCATGTAGCTCTGGGATTTTTGCTCACCGTTCTCATGATCATTTTGACCCCAAGGGATGAGATCTTGCGTGGAGCCCCAGATCATGGGAGATTATCGATGGTCTTGTATGTCTTCCATTTTCTTACAAGTGCTCCCACAGTTGATTTATTCACACCAACCTGTTTGCTTATTGTAGATTCACTCTTCCCAGACTGGTGCAGGTCTACAATTTTCTTCCTGGTGTCCTTCGACAGCTCTTTGGTCTTGGCCATGGTTGAGTTTGTAGTCTGACTGTTTGAGGCTTTGGATAGGTGTCTTTTATACAGATAACGAGGTCAAACAGGTGCCATTAATACAGGTAACGAGTGGAGGGCATAAGAGCTTCTTAAAGAAGTTGTTACAGGTCTGTGAGAGCCAGAAATCTTGCTTGTTTGTGAGAGACCAAATACTTATTTTTCTCCATGAGTTACAATTAAATTCTTTAAAAATCCTACAATGTGATTTCCTGGATTTCTTTTCTCATTTTCTCTCTCATAGTTGAAGTGTGCCTATGATGAAAATTACAGACCTCTCTCATCTTTCTGAGTAGGAGAATTTGCACAATCAGTGACTGACTAAATACTTTTTTGCCTCACTGTATATACTATAGATAATTCATTCTACACCTACACCTAATCTTAGCCATACCATCAGCCAATGTATAAAGCAGATATTTTGGTTCTTTTGTTTCTCTTATGAAATTAACTATTTTCCTTTGTGGGGACTAGCAAAACATCCCCACAAGATACAAAATGATGGATCTTTCTATCTAAATTGGGTACATTTGGTTCACCCCATGGCTATGTAGGGGTTCACACTCCATGATGGATATGACTAACAAAACTCCGCCCAATACTTTACGACATAACACGTGTCATCCATGATGTGCACCCCTACATTTGCGTGACAATAATCATGGAGGATAAACATAGCCAGTGAACCCTAGAAAGTAGATGACATAGTACTGTTCAAAATAAACCACAAGATACTTATTTAAACATAACTATAGCAGTGCTTGCAATGTTCATAATAAGGGGCACTGCTGTAGTAAATATTTTAACAGCCGTATCCCCCTAAACATTAGCTACCGAAGCTTGTTGATACCACAACCTTCTTTTTATGGGCTGATCTACATATTTTGTGAGATACAGCAATTGGATTTCACTCTGGCAGATTGGAGTCAAAGACCAAATTGACTTGGCATTTGACTATGCCTATACAAGTAAATGCATGTTGTTAAAATCAGGATATAATCCAAATACTGTACAAGGCAATTTAAAGTATCAACTGTAAATGTAAATAAAGGCTTATATAGTGCTTCACTGAGTAAATCATGAAGATTGCTGTATTTTCCCATTATCAGGTTGAGTGGATATAAATCAAAATCAGAATCATGTTATCCACCAAATGTACACAGTAGACAGGAACGTGCCTCGGCATGTTCAGTGCAATGATTGCACGCATCCCGGATTCAGACATTTAACCCAACACAGAGATTATAATACAAATGACCAAGTATTAGATAAATACAAAATATTACACATTGAAGGGCCTTTAAAGTGTCAGACTGGTATAATAGGTTGTGTGGAGAGAGGTATATGGGTGTATCAAAGTTTGTGGGTGCAGAAGGCTTGGTGAGGACAGCAACTGCCTGAGGGATGAAACTGTTAAGGTACAATAAGGTGCCAGTTCTGATGCAGCAGTACTACTTACCAGAAGGGGGGTTTTGTAATAAAGGGCTGTATGGACGTGTTGGGTCTGACACCCTGTTCACAGCCCATTTCCTGAGCATCACCTCATACAGTTCTTTAACCGGGTGTTGTTTCATAACAAGCATTCTCTCTGCCATCCGAACAATCTGTTGCAGACTGTATTTCATGTTGTCAGAGGCTCTTCTGTAGAACTGAGTCAGGACAGGTTTGAAATGTTAAGTTAGTTGAGGAAGGAAAACCATCCTCTAGTGAGTCTTTTTGATGATGACGATGCAGTTGCCATCCCATGTATGGTTGCTCTAGATGGTGGTTTTTTCAAAAGTCAATTCTCAGCTACCTTGTTTTTGTGCATTTACCTCCAAGTTGTTATCAGAGCACCACAGAACTACGGAAGCCACCTTGTTCCTGTAGCCAGACTTCTTGTTATAACTGAGTGGTGTCCTGGGCAAACGAAAGGCCTGATGTGTCATATAATCCCTCTTGGCTTACCTTCTGGTTCTCCTTTTTCTAGCTATGCTGCTATAGCTAATGCTGCCAGAGTCTCATTCTATCAGTGGTTGTTTGGCATGGCATCAGTGGTTGTTTATAGACTCTGTGCTCTTAACAATAACTAACTACATGTTCTCTTTTTTCTCCAAGTATGTGTTCCGGGACCAGTTCCAGCCCCACACACTAGGATGGCTGGGGATGATGTGCCGCCAATGACTTTCCCACTGAGGACTTAAGATCCTGTAGTGACTCTGTGTACTGGACTAATGATGCCAATATGTACAATTTTACGTTATTTTATTCAATATTTTATTTATCTGTTAATATTTACTTGGTTTCTCTTTTTAAATTTACATTTACAGCAGACATTTAACCCAACACGCTTATCCAGAGCGACTTACAATTGATACAGTCTTACAATCCAAGCAATTGTGGGTCAAGGGTCTTGCTCAAGGACCCAACAGTGGCAGTTTGGCAGAGGTGGGATTTGAACCCTGGACCTTCTGGTCTATAGTCCAGTACCTTAACTGCTAGGCTACCACTAGTCCCACTAGTTTTTTTGAACTATTATCACAGACTTATTTGTCTAGATAAATTACTTAAATTCTTACATATATCATCTAAGCCACCCAAGATTTCTCCTTTATAACAATTAGAAGCTTCTTCCTTGTCACTGTCGCCTCAGGCTTGCTTAATTTGGGATTGGCCCTAAATATTGGAAAATAATGTAAAATTTTAAAGCTGCTCAGAGACAATGTTCCATTGTAAAAAGTGCTATATACAGTCGTATGAAAAAGTTTGGGCACCCCTGATCACTTTCATGATTTTTCTTTGTAAATCATTGGTTGTCCAGCTCAGCAATTTCAGGTAAATATATCATATAGCAGATGAACACCGTGATATTTGAGAAGTGAAATTAAGTTTATAGGTTTTACAGAAAGTATGCAGTAATTATTCAAACAAAATTAGGCAGGTGCATAAATTTGGGCACCCTTGTCATTTGAATACCTTTAGCACTAATTATTGGAACACAAAATTTGTTTTGTAAGCTCAATTGACCCTTGATCTACATACAACAAGTGAATCCACTATGAGAAGTGTTAAGGTGGCCAATTGGAAGTTTTTCTTCATCTCTTTGCCATCTTCTCTGAAGAGTGGCAACATGGGGAGCCTCAAAAACAACTCTCAATGGCCTGAAAACAAAGGGTTGTTCAACATCATGGTTCAGGGAAAGGGAAAAGCTCTCTCAGAGATTTCAGCTGTCAGTTTCCCACTGTGAGGAACATAGTGAGGCAATGGAAGACCACAGGCACAGTTCTAGTTAAAGGAACTCCCTTCCCGAAGTGGCAGACTAAGAAAAATCTCAGATAGGCAGAGGCAAAAGGATGGTGAGAAACAGTCATAGTCAAGCCACAGACCACCTCCAAAGACCTACAACCTCATCTTGGCAGATGTGTGTCACTGTGGTCATCGTCAAACTATACAGCGCACTTTGCACAAGGAGATGGCTGTATGGAGAGTAATGCAGAAGAAGCCTTTTCTGCAGGACACGCCACAAACAAGAGTCACTTGAGGTGTGCTACAGCACATTTTGGACAATCCAGCTTCATTTTGGATAAAGTGCTGTGTACTGATGAAACTAAAATTGAGTTATTTGGACATAACAAGGAGCGGAAAAGGAACACAGCATCCCAAGACAAACACTTGCTACCCACAGTAAAATTTGGTGGCGGTTCCATAATGCCCGCGGGACTGTGTGGCCAGTGCAGGTACTAGGAATCTTGTTAAAATTGAGGGTCGCATGGATTCCAGTTAATATCTCCAGATTCTTAAGAACAATGTTCAAGAATCAGTGACAAAGTTGCACCGAGGCCAACGACCCCAAACCCTGCTCATAATCTACTAAGGCATTCATGCAGAGGAACCAGTACAACGTTCTGGAATGGCCATCTCAGTCCCCAGACATGAATATTACTGAAAATGTGGGCTGTCCATGCTTGGAAACCATCAAAGATGACTGAACTGGAGATGTTTCTAAAGAAGAATGGTCCAAAGCACCTTCAACCAGAATCCAGACTGGAAGCTGTAGGAAGCGTTTAGCGGCTGTTATTTCTACAAAATGAGGATCTACTAAATATTGATGTAATTTTTTGTTGGTGTGTTCCCAAATTTATGCACCTGCCTAATTTTGTTTGAATAATTACTGCACACTTTCTGTAAAACCTATAAACTTCATTTCACTTCTCAAATATCACTGTGTTCATCTGCTATATGATATATTTAACTCAAGTTGCTGATCTGAACAACCAATGATTTATAAACTAAAATCATGAAAATTATCAGGGGTGCCCAAACTTTTTCATACGACTGTAAATAAATATGATTTGACTTGACTAAATCAGCTTGACACAGGGATCGCTGGAGATCATTTTCCAATCAAATCACACTCATTTGTTTACAGACAGTAGATGAGAGGTGGTAGTACACATGCTTGTGGAACCCCTGTGCTGATGAACTGTGTGTTTGACATGAAAGATCAAATCTTAACATACAGTTTCCAGTCTGTTAGGAAGTCAGTAATCCATTCAGAGAAATCAAACAATCAACAATCAAACAATATTTGGTTATTTTGTAAATGTAAATGCACTCACAGCATCACAGAAATAAGCTCAGTTCAGAGAATCGGAGTGTTTTTTAATAAGGCTGGTTTATGAGAGGGAGTCTCTGCAGTATATGTTGTGTGTGTGTGTGTGTGTGTAGTTTCACCACCAACTTACATAAGTCGTGATGCGCAAGAAGCAGAAAAGTGTATTCTGAGCACTGCCAGAGAGAGGGGGCTCCTTTAATAAGCACACACCCATACACAAATTAACTAGCTGTGTTTCAACTTTCTTAATTACATTTGCACCAACCAGTGAGGACAAAATAGAAAAAATATGTAAAAAAAAAAACATAGACCAACACTACTAAACATGCCAAATGCCAGGTATAAGTAAGAGACAATTGTTTTGATATTTTGGCTTTAAAAAAAGACAAACAAAACAGAAGCATACCTTCTTCTTCTTATGCAAGACCAACACGACATTATGTAGCTTAATTTACCAGTTTCAGTTGAGCAGCATTCAATGTGTAGGAGTGTGTTTACTGAGGAGTGTGTGCAGGAGGATGATGGTCTTCCCTGGTCTCACCAAGTGAAGCTAATATCAAATTACTGCCGAAAATTTGCCAACTCGAACTACCTCATTAACGTTTATATGACTGCGAGAGGTCAAACGTCCGCTCCATGCAACCTTCAGCTTAGCAAACCCCCCATCTTCTGATCAGCACACACATTTATTTCACAGATAGCAGCACTTCACACATATATATGCTATATTTAGCCCTAAAACAGGATAATAATTACAGAACAGAAGATCTTATTTCGTAACTGAGTGGACTGCATGCAATCTTGCCCTAATTCTATTTTCCAGTTTCAAGTCTTCACGTTTTCTGACTTTTTTCTTTCTTTTTCAGTGTCACTCCATAGCTCTTGTTCTATGGAGTCTCACAATCTTCAAATCAGTGAATACATAAATATGAATCTAAAACATTATCAGATTTTCACACAAGTCCTAAAAGTAGATAAAGAGAACCCAGTTAAACAAATGAAAGAAAAATATTAGAATTGGTCATTTATCTATTGAGGAAAATGATCCAATATTACATATTAATAAGTGGCAAAAGTATGTGAACTTTTGCTTTCAGTATCTGGTGTGACCCCTCTGTGCAGCAATAACTGCAACTAAACATTTCCTGTAACTGTTGATCAGTCCTGCACACCGGCTTGGAGGAATTTTAGCCCATTCCTCCGTACAGAACAGCTTTAACTCTGGGATGTTGGTGGGTTTCCTCACATTAATTGCTTGTTCATGTCCTTCCACAACATTTGACTCGGCCATTACAAAACATCAAGTTTATTCTTTTTTAACCATTCTTTGGTAGAACGACTTGTGTGCTTAGGGTCGTTGTCTTGCTGCATGACCCACCTTCTCTTGAGATTCAGTTCATGAACAGATGTCCTGACATTTTCCTTTAGAATTCTCTGATAGAATTCAGAATTCATTGTTCCATCAATGATGGCAAGCCGTCCTGGCCCAGATGCAGCAAAACAGGCTCAAACCATGACACTACCACCACCATGTTTTGTAACCTTTTCCAGCCTGATGAGCATAAACAACTCTTTTTCTGAGGTCCTCAGAAATCTTCTTTGTTCGTACCATGATACACTTCCACAAACATGTGTTGTGAAGACCAGAATGTGATAGGTGCCCACTCACACCTGATTGTCATCCCATTGATTGCAAACACCTGACTCTAATTTCACCTTCAAATTAACTGCTAATCCTAAAGATTCACATACTTTTGCCACTCACTAATATTTAATATTGGATAATTTTCCTCAATAAATAACTGACCAAGTATAATATTTTTCTCTCATTTGTTTAATTGGGTTCTTTTTATCTACTTTTAGGACTTGTGTGAAAATCTGATGATGTTTTAGATCATATTTATGCAGAAATATAGAAAATTCTGAAGGGTTCACAAACTTTCGAGCACCGCTGTATACAGTAAGGATAAACTCAGTTTCTGAAAAGGCTACATTAGCAGTAAAATGGGTCATACTGTTCTAAGTGCTAATATATTTTTTAATTAAAATGTCGGACAGTTGTGCTAATATTGGCATGAAACACATTTTCCAACATTATGAACTTTGAGTTTGTCTGATGGATGAACCTGTGTTATTGGATGCAACAAGAATGCTACATATCAGCGACCCATAGCTCTTGTAAGAGAATAATTAATGCTACAAAGTGGGCTAACTCAATATAAATACCCATGGTTTTTGGAATCAGATCTTCAGCAAGAACATGGATATGATGCTCCAATCTATCTATGATATACAGTATGCTCATGCTTTAGAGGTCATTACATTTCAGTTGTGCCTCAATCTCTCTGTGCGGGTGTAAGGTAATATCCCTTCACCCTTGTCCTGTCCAGAATGACCTGACCAACATCTACTCTTAACTACATTCAGCACAAAAGGCTTGGTGCAGGCTTTTATTTCACTTTAATAAGCTATAAAGTCACTGTTACTTTTTGAATAAACCATAAAGCAGGGGTATTAAAAACAAGCGCTTAGGACTGTAGCCAAGAACAGAGCAACACACGTGAGTGTGTGTGTGTGTGTGTGTGTGTGTGTAAGACAGAGTGAGAGCGAAGGAGAGTGAGCATACTTATATCTCCGTGCACATTGATTTTTACATAAAGATAATAGCTACAATACTAGCCATGGTTCCAGCAGCAGACACACATAAAAACGTACCTATTTAGCCCATTCACTTACTGGTACAAGTATATAAGCCCCATCAGTGTCCACACATTTAGAAATGATGCCTTAAATATCAGTCTTTACTTACAAAAACATAAATTAAATTAGGTATAGTTATTTTCTTCATTTTACGCACAAGAATGCCAAATGGCTATTAAACTCTCTTCATTTATAATGTCAGCAACAATACCTACTAGTCCGTAATGTTTTTTTTCCCAGTTTTTTTGCTAATGTAACCTAGAAATTCAAATGAGCCTGATTACTGGGCTAAAATCAAGTGACTTTGTAGGATTTATCGATATCTACCAACAGACTTACTGTTTATGATATAGGAATACACCATTTACATGAGCACAACAGGGGAACAAATAAGTAATCAATGTTGATAATACTTAGATTACAAGTGTGCATGAAAACACAATGCAGAACACCTGAAGTTCATCAGAGGTACCACAGAATGTCATTATATCTACTGGATTACCATTCCCAGCTAGCAACTACAATTTAACTGTCAGCTGTGTCATGTGGAAATCACAAAACACCAAAATCCACCATTAAACACCTTATGAACACCAGAAACCAAAAGGAATGCAGCAGGTCCTCAGGTGTAGAAACTGAAGGCTAGAATCCATCATTCTGAGTTCGATTTGAGAGGTGTGAGAGGAAAAGTAGAAGTGTTTTAACATATGATTACAGTTCACACAGTTTAGACAGGCAATCTCTAAACCTCTGTATCTCTCCCGTACACGGGTAGCTTTCTTATCTCTCTCTCTCTCTCTCTCTCTCTCTCTCTCTCTCTCTCTCTCTCTCTCTCTCTTTCTCTCTTTCTCTCTCTCCCCCACACATCCATCCGATCCCTCCTTTGCGCTCAATTTCAGTGTTTCACATCACTCTTTGAGGTAATTGAAGCCTTGCTCTCTGTTCCTCCAAAATCAGCAGTCATAGAACTGTTTCCTGCACCACTCTTCACTCACAGTGTTCTGTTTCAGCTCTGCTCTCTCAGTCATCCTTGCTGAGGGAGAACTGATTTCTATCTATTTTATCATCAGAGTAACAAAACCAGTCATTAGGGGCTGAGGTAAGAAAGCAATGGTCTGAGAGATCATGTCAAAATGAGCTTCAAACATGCAGGAGGATTGTGATTGGAGGCTAAACGTTTAGTTTGATGTTTCAAATACATCATGCTTATTTTATGATAAAGCTAGAATTATGTAGCTTGAATAAAATTGATAGTTTTGGTTCTAAAATCTGATTGGCGAAGGAACTGTAAAATAGGCGATATGATAACTGTGACCAAATCACACCACTGAATTCTGGATTACGGCACTGGGATTTTAAACAGATAAAACCATTTCTCTAGGTGTTTTTTGGAGCACATTACAAATATAAACTTTTAAGGTCAGTTTCAAATTAATTATATAATTTATAATTTAGATATGTAAGTTAATGATGTGTAATTTGTGAATCAATTGCTTACTATGAATATTAATAATAAAAGTACTTGTTAATCACTGATGTACTTAACCAAACTGGTTTGTGCCATTTTATAACAGGGATAAGTCACTTGAGGCTGTGCGTTACAGTGATTTTATCTCAGGTAAGGGCATATAGACATTCCACTTCACAGCGAGACTAATAACACCCTTACCTGTGATAAAATCACTGTCATTTTGCAAAACAATTTCAATGAGGTGTGTTTGAAAAGCATGTATAGATTTTGAGTTGATAAAATGCTTGAGTAAATCATCCTGTTAAGGGCCACAGTGGATCCAAAAATTCTCAGAAAAACAATGACCACCAGGTGGAAAAACACCCTGTACAGGGCACCAGTCTAGCACTCACTCCCTGTTCAATCCAATCAGCAATTTAGACCAATTATAACAAATTGTATAGCACATGCTTAGTATGTATGAAACCCACACTGACACAGAGAGTAGAACCTGAGTCACTAAAGCTGTGTGAGACCAAC